>ML210997.1:0-131930 GCA_004369055.1 Polyporus arcularius HHB13444 | reverse complement strand
CCCTGGACTGATGACGTGTTTCACAGGTCGAAGCCGCATGCAGATGCTGGGAACGGTGGGCGCGATTGCTGGGACAGGGCGAGTATGCAGCACTGGGGATGCCCGGGGTGTGTGTCGGGCGTGCTCTGCGGCGTTGGGGCTGTCAGCCCAAGCGGGCACGACATCGTCTCACACAGCAGCTCGCCTCTGCACCCCTAGTAGTCACCTCCCTCCCGCGCCGGCGGCCGTGTCCTGTAGTAGCTACTTACAAGTACTAGTACACGTAGATGCGCCTGTAATCACGTTTGCTGACTGCTCAAATATCATCTTTACTTACCCATCTTAGCACGTCTTCGGTGTCTTGCTTGTCCCTCGGCTCCCGTCTTGCGAGCTACTTTCGTCTTGCATGTTGGCGTGTCTTTGCCGTCTTAGCATGGGTGCAAGTTCTGCTAAGATGTGCTAATATTCACTAATATTCACTAATAAATTTGGGGCTTTACTGATGCTGCTTGGGGTGGTGGCAGTAGTGGATCGCTGCAGAAGGCCTCCACCGTCGTTGCACTCGGAGATGGTACCCGAGACTCTGGTGTGAGGTGCCAGCTCGCCGATCATCGCTGTCAGGGAGTCTTCCACTGCCCGTACATCCGCCCATCACTCCTCGAAAATTGTCAACGTTACGGGCCGGATGAGGCCGAAGTCGAACACGTAGCTGCGTTGCAACGGCAACAGAACACAGCTCAGACATCGTCCGAGGCGACCGAGGCTCTGACGTACGTACAGTTCGCTTCAGCTGAGCACTGCTGTACATGGACACTCGGCTGATCTCTCTTGGTCTAGTTTCTACAATGTGGCTGTCAACACCAAGTGCGGCTTCAAGCACCACGACGGCACGGTGTGTCAAGGTCGCGCCGTGCTGCGCCAGCTTAAGACTGTACGTGCAATCTGCGGCAAGAGTGAAGTACGTCAGCAGCTCACTTATGATGAACAGGTGTCCTTCAACGGCAAGAACTACTTCGTCGGCTGCGACAACTGGCAGTGGTACCACGAGAACAAGGGCAGGGGTCATCGTAACATGCACATCCCTGCCCGGGTCTTGGAGACCCTTGTCGTCGAACTGTTCCGTAACGGCGGAGTCCTTGACACGCCAGAGCATCACCACGCTACCGCAGCACTCGAAGGTCGTGTGTGTACGGTGATCCAGCCCCCTCGAGTGGGTAGCAAGGGAAGTGGAAAATGCGGTGTGTACACACGACATCACTAATGATTCTTTGGCAGACGCTGACCTCTTTCGTTCCAGGATATTCCCACTCCATCGACGGCAAGGTCATCATGCCGAAGCTGGTCAAGAGACTCTGTCCAGCCAAGCTCAAGATCTGGTACCCCGTCGACCGTACTGACCGTCGCGCGATCGTCCTGCTCACCGGTGTGCATAATCACCCCACACCTCCGGACTCGAAGTCAACCAAGGACGGAAGAGATCGATATCAGAGAGCGGTCGCTGCAACGGGAGTATTTGGTGCAACTCCTTTCAAGGTCGACCGTGGTACGCGTTGACACTTGTATGTAGTTATGTCTTGTCTCTAATTGAAATTGTGCCGTAGCTATAAGCACGCAGAGTCACTTCGATGGCATGCGTCCAGGCGACTTTCACGCTTCGCTCAATAATCGGAGACAGAAGAGCGACATCATCAAGAAGATGAAGAAGGAAAAGATGCCTTACGGCACTGGCATTGAAGGTATGTGCATCTCCTCGTCAAGGCAACATCCAGAGTCAAGTTTCTGACATGTTGTTGATGTTACAGCTGTATTTCACCACTTCATAAATGAGCAGAAGAAGCCCGTCCAAGACCGGTACATCCATGACTTCAGTGTCGCCGATGGAAGGCCTGTCATTGTGACCTTCATCCCGAGCCTGGTTGAGCGCATCCACACAGCCAAGGCCACGTTGCACGACTGCACGTACAAGCGTGTTGCAGGCAGTGACATAATCGAATGGGAGACAGTCATATGGTTGGACGACATTGACATGCGTGCGTACTTCATGGCCATGTTCCACTTACCGGTCCTTCAGGATGCTGACCAAGTTATGGGGCTACTAGGGGTCACCATAGCGCGCTGCTATATCTCAGGAGAAACCCGGCAGGACTACCGGCATGTCCTGAAATCTCTGTTTGACAGCATTGAGCGTGTCACCGGGAAACCGGTCTTGTTCAAGGCCTTCTCGGGTGGGAAAGGTGGGCTTCGGGCCCTTCTCGTTGATGGATGCCAAGCGCAGATCGACGCTATTGGCGACTTCCTCAAGGAGCTGAATGATCCAGCCGTGAGTGGTATCTTGGAGACTGACCCGCAGAAGCTTGTAGAATACCTTATCAAGATCTGTGGTGTGCACTTTGACCGGTACGTTGTCTCAAGGACTGATGCTGCTGTTCTCATACATACTCTGCCCGCAGTAATGTTACGAAGCTCTCTCATAAATGCAGTGCCGAGGCTATTGCACGCGTGAGAGCACTTCCAACTATCCGCACAAAGGAAGAGCTTGAAGCCTTCAAGACATACTGCGAGCGGTCCGAGGAGAAGGCACTCAGAGGTACGACTCGCCTGGCCCTGTCATGTCACATCTCTGGCCCTCAGGCCTCGAATCTTTGTCTCATTACTTACTCACGGGTGATATTGTCCAATCCTCGCAGACTGGTACGCCAACAAGAAGGGGATGCCATGGTTCTGGGCATGTATCAATCGCCACTTCTCTCGCATGGCCGACTCGGACTGGTATACGACTCCGGACAACACCAACATCAACGAGAGTGCCCATACACTGACGAACTTGTTCACGGGCATCGGACTGTCCATACTAGAAGCAATCCTGAGGTATGTACTCCTTCCTATATGCGTCAACTTGATATGCACCAACTGCAACTTTGCGGGACGTAGTGCGGAGAATTTTGATCGGCAACAAGCAGCGACTGTGCTTAGCATCATGAAGAGTGGAGTGCGGCATAACAGCAACAACACGCCTGCAAAGCGCATGAAGCAGGGGATCGCCCGAAACACTGCCCGCCATGCCAAGGCTGTCACACGCGCAGAGTCAAATAGTCAGAAGAAGACAAGCCGTGCCGGCAAGAACAAGATTCTGACAGACGGCTATGACAGTCTGGTGTCTACACATGATCGCGAGGTCGCCCTGAGCCTATCCGATGATTCAACTGTCTGCGACACAACAGAACCTGGCATGACTCAGGTTTCTGGATGTCTCCCATCCCCCGCTGGTCCATCATTAGCACCCGGGCCCCGATCTTCGCAAGTGCATACCCTCCCCGGCGCGGCTTTCTACTCGAACGCCTACCCTCAAGACTCACAGTTTTGTGCTGGAGTTGAACCCGGTCTTGCTAGCGCAGTAGCTCGATCGGCAAGCTATCCCGAATACTCCCCCATGAGCTACCACACTGTCAGTTCTGGGCAACCGGTGCAGCAATTCGAAGAAGCATATCAAGCTTATGGTTACTCGGACTCCACGAGGTCAGCCCCCAAAGGTTCGGAGCCTCCTGAGCCTGATGTTGCGACGGCGTATGGCTATTCAATGCTAGGGCCACTTCCAGGCGGAGCAGAAGGACACTTGTATCAATACTCGGGGGATGTTCGAGGCTGGGAGGCGAGCAGGAACAGTGACGCTGACACCGTGATATTTCCAGCGGGATTTGGTGGCGGCACCGGCGGCCACTGGGGATGGGAACAGGCATAGCTAGTACTACGGAGCATGTGTACAGTAGATCGGAGACAACCAGGTTATGTAGTACGAAGCAGAGTACGCCGTAACCTGTACGGTTAAGTAGTGGCGCAGGTAGGTGGAGGAGTGCCAGTGGCGGGAGGCGGCGTGAGGGCGGGCGTGACGGCGCGCATGCGTTACGCTCACGTGCACCTCGGGGGACGCCGAACCTCAGCCACAGTGGAAGTGGAAGAGGGCGCGACGGCAGAACAGTGGAATCGCCTCATTCCACTTCCACTGGCACGGTTCCACTTCCACTAATCTCGTTAGGACTCCTCCGTGTGAGAACAGGTTCGCACGAAGCTTCATCGATGGCTCGGACCGATCGCGCGCTTTCGACGGTGGTAGTCCCCACGACGCGTTCATTCCAGCCTCTCGACGACTTCTCCAAGGCCGAACACCCAACTTTGACATATCAGCGACATTGGTAATGTCATGGAACACGTGTGAGTCGTGTTTTCATCCCCACGCATTGATCACTGACACTGACAAAGGTTTACGAAGGAACTCGAAGGTCCGGCAGCCATCTGAGCGATAGGTGTGCGCACCATCCGACGAGAGCAAGGTGCAAATGGTCTGATGACCCGATCTCGAGGAGGGATTCGGGTCCCGTGCGCGCTTACTGCTGGGTAGGCGGGAGGGGTTACGTCAACTGGCAGCAGAAGGCGCAAGTACTCCATGCGACTCAATAACACACGCTCACATGCATGGGCCCGCTGCCTCCGCCACCATCGTGCTCACGTCCGCGTTCCCGCGAACGCCTCCTTCACTCGGGGCTTGTGTCGCCATATGTGCTTGGGCTCGCGCCCGCTGCCGGCTCAGCGCCACGAGCCGTCCTTCCGCCACGGTCACTGGTAGACTACAACGCGTACCCACGACCCCTCCGGGTTCTCACTATCGCTTCTCCCTTTCCCTATCTTTGGGAGCCGTCCGCAAAGTTGAAGCCAGAGCCACAAAGATTCCGTAAAGACATGATCAGCCGCCCTTCTCCTCGCCTCGTTGCAGCCGAGGGGAGAGCTGAAGCTATCCTCGGCGCGCCCCGTCTTCCGATTTCATGTTCTGTTCTCCTCGACATGCGACGCAACGCACAGGATATCGCGTCTCCCAGGCTCAGCGACGTTCTTCGCCCGCCTTCCCTTCCTATCCACGAATTTTACGCCTCGCCGGCGTTCTAGGGTTCGACAGCTGCGCTTCTTGTTTGCCTCGTTGACGCATCACGCGCTCAAGGCTGGCCGCGCTATGTCCGAGGTCCTGCGAGCTGAACGTAAACCATAATGAACTCTCCTGCTTCTGTTCCACCACGTGGGGCGTTTCGTGCCTTGCGTACGTGTTGGGTGCCGCTCCAAGGCTGCCGGGGATCGGAGAGCGGTAGAAGTCACGACTCCAATCACCTCGCGTGTCGCGGCCGACGCTCTGTGCGTTGCAGCTCAAGCAATAGTGCATGTCGGGGAGGTGGTGGACTGGCAGAGCATCCTCGAATGGCTTGTTGGCTTTACGTTGAGACCGTCCGCCGAGAAGGGCTGCAGAAATGTTTTCGACTCTCCACCACGAGACTCACCGCTATGCAACCTCGGGGAGGGGTCGGCTTCTTGCGCTAGCGGTCAGTTTTCTTTCCCAATTGCAAGCCTGCCTGAGTATCTGATCGCATCGTTCCTGGCTCAGATTGGACAGATGTAACTCACGAAGAGATCCTGAAATTCGTTCTTCACGGCGGCTCCTGTATGTCCCCATTGCCGACACTCCGCCCGGTTGATTGCGGATTGCCGACTTGCGCACATCGGTATCGATACCACAAGACGGCGCAAGGCTAATCCAGCACTTTGAGCGCAAGGAAGCCGGGACGGTGGAGGTGCCTTGACTCTGAGAACATCACCATCAATGCGAAGAGTCCCAGAAGAATTTAACGGGCCGATGTCGCCCGAACTTGAAAGATTTTTGTGCGTGCAGCTGTCTCATCCGGGGCCTTCTGCTGAGACCATAGCGCAGCGTTTTACCAATACCGCTCCCGTCTCCCGTCGCAGGCTTACATATCTGAGTTAAAGTCGAGATGTGGTGGGCAAAGTGCACTAGCCAGATAGACCATCAAAGTCATGGCACCCTTCGAAGGCATCGTGAATGAATGTCAAGAAGCCCACAAGAAGGTCGCGTCCAGTAGCACTCCCAACAATATCCTCGAACCTACGCCACTCGTCGGTCACGGAGCCCTCCGCTCGCTCGCAGTAAGGGGACCTTTTATGTCGACCACCTATATAGCCTGATTGGTAAGTTTGCCTTTGGCTGCAGAGCTAGAGCCTATGCAGCATCTGAATTGACGGCATATACGCTTTCGGTATGTCTCTGGCTGACGTAGATGATGTCGACAGCTCAGCTCAGCCTATGCCCAGAGCGCCTGGACCGCCAAAATGTCTCGCTGCGGACGGACCTCGGAACGGTGGCGTCGTACCAAGTATGACGAAGTCTGCGAACGAGGAAAGCCCCGGAACGTCTCCAGATTTGCCTAGGGCGAACGCGGAGAGCTCACATCAAGATCAAATTCGTTTGTGGATCGTAGTGTGCGATTCGTGGGGCGACGGCGCAAAGGTTACCAGTCGCTACTCCACCGGTACGAACTCGCCTGCTCCTCCCTTCCGTAGCTTCGCGAAAGTTGACATGAAGTCTGTAGAACCACAGCAAGAGAACCCTGAAGAGGCGGCCGCACGGCTGTCCCACTCTCTCACGACGTCGGAGTCCGACCATGCAGGACCTTACGCACGTCGAATGCCTCGGGGAGGGATAGGCGCACCGGTCGAAGCACACGGACCGCTCGCGGAGGCAGGCCTGATACGCAGACGCGGCCGTGCATTGTCAGCGTCGTAGGACTTCCGCTTCCCATGCCGCGGACTATCTTGCCGCGTCCACGAGAGGGATCGGAATGGACATAGAGCGTCGCCGCCTGCACATGGACCACCCGAAGCACGAGCAATTCGAACTCCTCCACGAAGCCGCACCACGGACATGGGCGCGGGAAGGGACCGCGAGGTCGCAAAATAGCAGCGAGCAGCTCCTTCGGTCCCGGAACCGCCGGGTCCCCGGGACGGCGACGCTTCGTGCGGCATTCCCTTGCTCGTCCCGCGCCCGACAGCCGACAACGTGGGAGCGCGTCGGGGCAGGTCGGCAGCACGCCCCTGTGCTCAATGCAGATTGCGGAAGGGAGGGCGAGAGAGTGCGACAGGTGTGTGCCCCTCCTCCGGCGGTGCGGCACGAAGTCCCAGGTCGAGTGTGCGCCGCCGCAGCCCTATATGCAGAGTGCGTTTAATCTGCGCCGTATGAGCTGTGGGTCCGTGGCGAGCGATCTCTGGCTCTGGCACGATTGGTATTGGGGGCGTGTGGATGCGTCCCGAAAGCCCCGGATAAGCTGCTCGACGCGCCCGCTGTGCCGTAAATGAAGGGAAACTCTGCAGAGTCATGAATGCAAAGCGAGGGTGAGTGCCAATGGGGGACCGGACATCGACAGGCTGCAATCTCACCTCGACATTTGTCAGGATTGCAAGTACGGCATGCAGGCGGCGCACCTGCGTAGAAGAAGCACGCCGCTTCCTGCGTTGACGGGTGTGCTGACACTTTGGCGATCGCAGTGACAGGACAAGGAAGAGGCCCGCCTCCGACTTCCAAGTCCCCGACACGTGCGTTCGTGCGTGCGTTGCGTGCGAGGGCGAGGTGCAGCAGGCCGCAGAGATAGGGTAAGTAGTCCGGCACAGCGACGTCCGCCAGCTCTGGCAGTCAGCGAGGCGATTCGCGAGGCGGCGCACCACCGTCGTACGTACCGATCACCACCACTTACCTACTTACTTCAGCAGGCCACAGATCAAAAAGGATACAGACGAGACACAACGCGTGCACATGGCTGCGGCCGAGGCCCCCACTACTGTACGCTTGCCGCTTGCGAGGCGATCTGGGGTAGGTAAGTTGCTTAGTTTCACGCGACGCGGGGTAAGATACCGTCCGACCCAGCGGCTTTGCTGGTCCTGACTTCTGATGACATTGATATGCACGCACCATGCAGCCGCGGGTGATACGGCACACATCGTGCCAGCGCTGTGGCCAGCTTGTCCCTGGACCCCTCAGTGCGGAGAGAGCGGGAACAGCGATGCTGAAGCGTCCGATGGAAACATTACTGGCCTCGAGGCTCACGTCTCGTGCATCTGGCAAGACCGCACGTTTGCGAGCGGGAAGATCCTGCGTGCATCAGAAAGTCGCCGGTCAGATGCAGATGTTGACGTCGAGTGATGAAGCTTGAGCTCGGGACGATTGGGGAATGGTGTGTATGGGGGTGTGGTGTGTCGCCGAACCCGCACTCAGCTCGAATCGACGTGCTGCGTCACGGTGATCGGTGTAAGTACTCAGTCCTTTATGTTCGACGCCGACCCGTTGCTTTCTCCTGCTACGTTTACTGCGTAGGTACCGGTCATGGTATCTACCATGATAGGTCGCCCCAGATATAGGCAGCCTCGCTGTCACGAAACAAAGCCCACTGCTCAAGAGGTCGATGCCATAGATGGACTCGTCGGGCACCCCAATTTCCCGCGCGTGCGACGCGAGCGTGTTCTCCTCCATCAGTCCGGCGTCCCTGAACGTCCGCGATCCAGCACTGTGTTAGTGTACTCGTACATTGCTCGTACATCTCACACAAGGCCACGCAAGGCATGAATGAGATGAGAAGGGTGAAAATGCGCGGTATATTCGGACGTGTACTAGGTACTATGTAGGTACGTGTACGGGTACGGGTACGGGTACGGTGGACGGGGCACGATGCACGATGCAGAGGGCGGGACAGACTGGTATTGGTATCGGTGGTTGAGATAGATGGAGCGATGCGGCGCAGCGATGCAGCAGAAAAAGACGACTCGGAGTTATGCAGGACCAACGCGCGCGTGCGCACGCGCGGCCGGTGTGGTATGTATGTACACGGTACACGGTACGCGGCTTCGGACATCGAAGATCGAAGGCAGACGAGGTATCCGGGATCATCCCGATCGCGAAGGCAGATGGGGGGGAGGCGGGGTAGCCCGCCCCAGCTAGTAGTGGAGGTGCTAATGGTAATGTGCGGTGCGGGAACGGGGAGGAGACGTGCGAGTAGTATGGTAGAGATACATGTACGGGTCCACTAGTTAGTACACAGCAGCAGAGGCCGAGGCCGAGGCAGAGGCAGGCACGGCGGACGACATGGGGGGCGCGAGCGATGACGATCGAGGGGCATGCATAGGTTGCGGAGCGCGAGAATGGCGAGCGCGGGCGGGGGCCGAGGGGCCGAGGAGGAGAGGGCGAGGGCGGAAGAGGGCGATGACGAGCGGACGCGGCGCCGTGCGCGTGGGCGGACGAGGATACTTTTTACACCGTGTTGTGCATGGTCGTACTCAGCGAGTTCCCAGGGCCCCGCCGAGCGCAATCAAAGAATATGCCCGCGCGCGCGCCGTCGCACACCGCTCGTCATGACATGAGAGGAAGATCGCAAACCAGCGAAAAAGCGGAGGAGGAGGAGGGCGGAGGAGGGCGAAGGGCAGGGAAGTGAGAACAGAGGGGGTCTAGGACAGAGGAAGACGTGCAGGCCGCTCATTGCGAGCCGACCATGACTTTGATGACCATGTTGCCCGCGTCGTCGCGTCCGCGCGCGAGGAGCTCGAACGCGCGCGCGGTGTCCTTGAGCGGCAGCCGGTGCGTGATGATCTTCTCGATGTTCGGGAGCTTGCCCGACGCGAGGAGCGCGAGCGCGGTCGGGTACGTGTGCGCGTAGCGGAAGGAGCCGTGGATGTCGACCTCGCGCGTCTGCGCGGCGGAGAGCGGGAGCGTGACGTTGCGCGCGCCCATGCCGACGAGCATGACCTTGCCGCCGGTGATCGCGGCGTGGATGGACATCTGGATGCACGGCTCCGCGCCCGTGCACTCGAAGACGATGTCGAAGCCGTCGGGCATGTCGAACTCGGTGAGCGCGGCGGAGATGTTCTCCTTGGCCTGCCGGAGCGCGTCGTCGGTCGTCTTTGCACGGTCCTTGAGGGGCAGGCAGTAGACCTGCTGGGCGAAGCCGTTCTTGAGGGCGAAGTCGAGGCGCGTCTGGTTGATGTCGATGGCGACTACGCGGGTTGCGCCGTAGGACTTGGCGAGGGCGCATGCGAGGAGGCCGATGGCACCGACGCCGAAGACGAGGACGGTGGAGCGTGATGTGGGGGTGAGCTCTGCGCGGCGTGCTGCGTGGAGGAGGACGGAGAGCGGTTCTGCGAGGGCTGCTTGCTCGAAGGTGCAGCTGTCGGGTAATCTGCGAGACGCCGTATGTGAGAAAGTGCTCGCCACGTGTTTGGATAAGACGGTGGCGTCGGACGTTTGGTAGGATGTGGGGGCAGGAGGAGAAGGAAGACAGGACACTCACGGGTGGAGGACGTGTGCGGGGTGGTTCATGCGCTCCTGGAGCGTACCGTCTGCGTGGGGGAAGGTCTTTGCGCTCGAGCAGAAGCGCATGTTCTTGCAGAGGTTGTAGCGGCCCTTTGCGCAATATGAGCAGTTGTTGCACATGATGCCGGCCTCGATGGCGACGCGCTGGCCGGGGACGAGGTGCTTGACCCCTGGGCCGACGGCGGTGACGATGCCTGCTGCTTCGTGGCCGAGGACGAGGGGAGCCTGGACGACGAAGTCGCCGTTACGTCCGTGGGCGTAGTAGTGCACTGTGGCAGAGAAGGCGCGAAGGTGAGCGGAGAAGTAGCGGATGGAGAGCGACGAGAAACTCACAGTCGCTGCCGCAGAGGCCGGTGGCCATTACGGCGACCTGTGCCTGGCCCTGGTGTGGGGGCCAGAGGGTGCGGTCCTCGAGGCGGAGGTCCTTTGCGCCGTGGAGGACGGCTGCATGCTGTGTGGGGAGGGCAATAGGAGACATGGGAGTGAGCAAAGTGTGGCGGGAGGGCTGGGACGGGCGGCGGCTGCTTACGGAAAATCCTGGAGGACGGTGGACGGGGCTTTATAGCCAGAGCAGTCGTCTCGTGAGGTGCGCGTTCTGTCCCTCCTCTCAGCCTCCCCCGGTCCGACCCCCGCGTGCCCCCTTATGTAAGCGTCCTCCCCAAACTCGTCCGTGGCTTATCGTTTACTTTCGCCCGCCTCTCCTCTCCCCCGTCTCCCTCTCGCCTCATCCAGCCGTCAATTAACACCATGCCCAGATCGCCCGGCACCCGCACCGGTCCTCCGATCCGGGGAAATAGCCGGTCTGGGGTCAAGCGCACCTGCCGCATCCGGTCACTCCTCCTCCTCCCTCCACTCATTAAAGCAGCCCGCGCAGCCATGCAGCCCGCTCCGTCTCTGCCGATCTCGTCGTCGGCGCCGTCTCTCGCACTCTCGCCGCCGTCCTAAACAGCGATCAGCATGGACCCCACGCCCGCCGTCCCCGCACCGCAGCTCTTCTCGCTCGCTGGCCAAAACGTGCTCATCACAGGCGCCACCCGCGGTATGTCGAGTCTGCGGAAGCCCCTCTCCCACAGAGCTGCCGTCGCTCATTTCCCGCATCTGCAACAGGCATCGGTGCTGCCTGCGCCATCGCCCTCGCGGAGGCCGGCGCGAACATCTGCCTCGTACGCCGCCCTGGCTCGTCCAACGACGACACCGCGAATGCGATTGCTGCCCTCGGCCGCACGGTCAAAACCGTCGACGCAGACCTCGCCGACCTTGACGCCGTGAAGGGCATATTCGCCCAGGCGCTCGACGCGATGGGGGGCGAGATCCACATCCTCGTCAACTGCGCTGGCATACAGCGGAGATCGCCGGCCGTGCAGTTCCCCGAGTCCGACTGGGACGATGTACGTCTTTCGAATTCCCTTCCTTTCCCGTGCCTTTTCGTGCCGTCTGCATTTCACTTTTGACTTGTCTGCGGCTTCTTACTGACCGCCGTCTCCCCCCCATGTTTTTCCACGGATCTTCCAACTCCTCCTCTTCTGGCCGCCGCACATCCTGGCATCTGCGTCCTGCGCAATCACGTCTCCTCGCCATCCCACTCCCCTGGTCCTGGTCCGCCCGGCTCCTCGGTGCTCTTCTGCCCCCTTCCCCCCCACACACGACCGCGACTCTAAACGCGACTCCCTCTGCCCGCACGTGTCCCTGCCGTGCGACGTCGTGCATGTGTCCATCTGCGCCGACGTCACCTGCCGCGTCTCTCCTCGTCCGGCCACGGCTCTCGCGCAAATTCCGACCTCCTCCATCCCATCTCCCTCTGGCCCTCGTCTTATCGTGCCATGGCGTGCTCTGGGCGATTCTCGACACCCCTGCTCTGGTCATCCCACCCCACCCCTCCCCCCTCGGCTCGCCCGTCAATCGCACATCGCACATCGCCGGACGCTGTTGCATATGCATATGCGTTTCATGCATGCTCGTCGTTGCCTATCGCGTTGCGATCACGACGCGCTCCGACCCCGCTCGCATTCGCATTCGCATTCGTATTTGCGCATGCACTCAAACGGGAAACCCACGTCCCCGTCCGCGACGACGCCGATACCCGTCCACGATGGCCGTCATGTGCCTGCGCACCACCGGCCTCGCGGGGACCGTCGTGCGCGTCATACCCCCTCCCAACCTCCCAACCTCCGCTACCGTCGCCGTGCGTGCCCACGCCGCGGATCCCTGATCGCGGATCGGGCCCATAACCTCAATTACAACCTCGCGGTGCGCATCCTCGGCTGCGCGATACGTCACCGGGTCTTGCTGCTCTTCACACATACCGCATACCACATACACCACATACCGCATACTGCCACCACATACACCGCACACCGCACACCCGTTATGTGCTCGTCGCCGATCGTGCTTCGTGTTCCCTACCTACATACGTACACACGCGCGTATCGCACGACCGATCTGTGGCCGGCCCCACGAATGCGTCGTTCGTTCGGTCGTTCGTTTCCGAACTATCGCCGTATTTTCCGCAATGCCTTGCGCACTTCGTAATCGCCACTGGGATCGTCACGGTCCCTTCTCTACCCACCGACACTGGACACCGATACTGGACACTGACACGCGTCGACTCGCCTCCTGTCTCTTCCTCTGTCGCCACGCCCCCCTCCTTTGCTCTTCTCTGCATTCATACCCCTACTCCTATCGTCCGCGGCTGATCCTCCTGCCTTTCATCCTATCCCATCCTACCCCTACTCCCCTCTCTCCCCGCATCGCACATCACCCATCACACCCTCGCTGCGCACTGCGCACTTTTGCATCCCTGAACGTGCACTTTGGCATCCCTGAACGTGAACGCGAACACGAACACACGCAACATGCACACGAGCAGGTCATCAACGTGAACCTCAAGTCCGTCTGGCTCCTCTCGCAGGCCGCGGGCCAGCACATGGTCCCGCGCCGCCGCGGGAAGATCATCAACTTCTGCTCGCTGCTCACGTTCCAGGTACGTCTTCGTGCTCTGAGTGGATGCAGATCATCGTTCGTCGATCGTCTGCGCTCTCTCCCTCCTCCTTTTCCTCCTCCTTTGTCTCCACGTTAGGGAGAGGAGGGGGAGGGGAGGGGAGAGTGCGGTCCCGCAGAACAACGCATGCTGACGATAGTTTCTTTTCTTTTGTCTTGCATATGCATATGCATCTGGTCCTGTCCCTCGACGTGCTATTGTGCCGGGACAACATACTCCCTCCACCCCCCTCCATCTCCATCTCCATCACCTGCGCGCGCTGACAGGGCGGGCTCACGGTCCCCGCATACGCCGCGGCCAAGGGCGCGCTCGGGCAGCTGACGAAGGCCCTCGCGAACGAGTGGAGCAAGGAGAACGTCCAGGTGAACGGGATCGCCCCCGGGTACATCGCGACCGACATGTGCGTCCGTTCCTTCCTCGTCCTCTCGTCTCTCATCGTCTCTGTGTTCTCTGTGTTCTCTCGTGCTCCTCCCGCAACGCACGTCGATCGACGTGCGGGTGCGTGGGTGCGCACTGCGTCACCGTCAGCGCCAGCGCCAGGGCGGTTTGCCATTTGCCATTTACCTTTTGTTGCACGTCTCCAGGCGGGCGGGAAGGCGGCAGTACATAGTCATAGTAGCGTTTAGGCTTGGGCTGCTGCTGCCCGGGCCTCCGTGCTCCATTCTGCATTCTCCGGGACCGACTGCCGCCTTCCCACCGCTCGCAGCTCAGGGCGGGCGCACTGCATAGGCTTATTGTATGTCACTTGTGCGCTCGCCCGTGCAGCAGTGGATGATGCCCGGGGTCGGTCTGTCGGGGTCTAGAGTCCTAGAGCCGCCACGTGAACGCTGAGTGTCGCCGGTCGGTATGGACGGACCCTGTCGTGTGTTCGTGTCATGGGAGCGCTGGCATCATGCATCAATCAGCCTTGGAGCTTGACATGCTGTGTGTCGGCGTTCTGGCGTTCTACATGGCGACACAAATATGCGCGGGCGGGGCTGCGATGTGCATTCTCCGCCTCTGCTGGCGTTCCATATCCCATACAGGGCCGGCGTTTGGGAGGTCGTGATACACGTGTGATGCACACGCCCGTCCGCGGCCGCGGAGTGCTTCTCGCGCCCCGCCGTGGCCAGTGGTCCACCATGCAGCCCCCCGTACATGTACATCCATACTCCAAACCCGCCTCGTGTGCGCCTGTCTGCGCTATGGTCCGGGACAGGAGCTCGTGCCGTGCGCTGTGCACATTCAGAACGGAGGCAAATAGGTGGCTATCGTGATAGCTCGCGCAGCTGCTATCCGGGAGCGATCGGTGCACGATAGTGCTCGCACCTCGCACCTCGCACCTCGCACCGTGCACCGTGTATGCGAACTATGTACCGAACTATCGAACCACGTCCGAACTCACGCTGACGCTGCGCAAATCTTTTTGCAGGAACGAGAAGCTGCTGCAAGACCCGGTGCGGCTGCGCCAGATCTCAGAGCGGATCCCTGCCGGGCGGTGGGGCGAGCCGCGGGACTTTGCGGGCCCCGTCGTCTTCCTGGCGAGTGCCGCGAGCCAGTACGTGTGTGGGGAGGTGCTGGTCGTCGATGGAGTGAGTTCTTTCCCCTCTTCATCTTGTTCTTCTTGTTTGCTCCTCCCCTGCCCGCTTTCCTGTGCCACACTAGCCCTTCGTCGGCCCGGGCTGGTGTGCATCGTGCCGTTCCGTGTCGCTGACTACTCTTGCTTGCTCCTGCTATCGCATCGCAGGGATGGATGGGGCGGTGAACACTCCAGGGCGCTTGGAGATGCTGTGGCTCTCGTGCGCGAAAGGAAGGGCACGAGGGCGGACGATAGAGCGTCGGAACTTGGGGGAAGAAGAAGCCACTCGCGAGAAGTCGAAGTCCGTAACTCCTGTACTCCATATGCCGAAATCTGCTTGCACTACAGTCGCCTCGCAGTGTCTCGTGTGTGCGCTCGCTCGCCTGCCCCCCCGCACACAACGTCCGATGCTGCTGCTGTCCCTGCGTCATGCCACCTCTCGCAGGTGCCGGGCCAACGTCACAAGCTCCAAAATACTCACCAGCCCATTCAGCTCTGAGCTCAGACTCAGAGGCGGCTTCCTTGGCCTACCGGGCGAAACCTGACGCCGCCTCTACATACATATCCAAATGCTCGGAAGTCGGTCCTGTGTGCGCAGGCACGACAACTCTTGGCTCCAACGCGTTACGCCTCCTCCACCCGACGCTCGTTTCGTACATATTCGTATGTACCTCGGGCTCGTCACAGACGCACCGCGGCACCACGTCTTCCGGTGGTGGCGCATCCGGAACCCGGCCCCGAGATCCTGGGCGAGGAGAGAGATCCTACCCGTGAAGCGCAGCCGACGCCCCGATTGCGCTGATGCCTGAGGCGGCGGCAGGCAGCAGCAGCCCCGCTTAGCCCCGCTTGCGGACGCGGCGGTCTCGGCCGCACCGCGAACGGAATCTGATGCGCGGGAGGGGCGGGCCGCGCGTGTCCGCCGCGCATGAACGGTTCGCAGGTCTGTCCCGGCGGGTGCCCACTTTTGCCAGCTTCCATGTGCTTTCCGTGCTGAACTACAGAGGCCCGGAAAGGCAGGGCGGGACGAGGGGCGGGGGCGCGGTCGTATATTGCACGGAACGCGTCGTCCGGACTCCGAAACCCGTTGACCGTTGCGCATCACGCGCGGGAGGCTCCTGGTCGAGAGTCGAGACTCGCTGTACTCAGACTGCCGACGATGGAGAGGCTTGGAGAGGACATCGGGACTAGGGAGAGCGTTGTTGCACCGGTGTGCGGTCCGAGGGCGCATGGTACGTGTGTCGTATTTCGTCCTCTGACCTCCTCGGACCTCTGACATGTTGTGTCTGGAATGGAGAGCATCTTCCGCGCGTGCAACGAAACTCGGACAACCCCGTTGTGCGAACAATAGCACTGCCTGCTTTGTTCCTATGAGTTCCTGTGCAAGTACAGCATGAGTGCTTCATGCGTCCAAGATGTACAAGATTTCTCTGCGTTGAAGAATGATTAATGAGCGGCGTAACCGACATCTCCAGAGCAGCTTTCGCAGAACTCACCTTCCGCCATCAAGACAAATGAACATTAACCGTCGGCCCAGCCGCCCCGGTGTCCACACCTCTGCATTCTCCAAGAGCCAATCCGCGCCGTCAAGGCAGCACCAATCATGCATGGCCGCGGGTAAGCATCTCAACCGCCCGCCTCGCCAGAGGGACAATCAAACCCGGCCATACGACCAGATACGACCATACACGATCACACAATCACTCCATCGCGCCCCCGATCCAGCAGACACGAGGCGGGGTACACAGGGACCTACCAGCGGCCCAGGCCCGATCACCAGCAGGGTGTCATGGTCATGTTCTGCACTTGGGTCCTCAAGATTGTCCTGGTGACCGTGGACGTCGAGTACGGCGGGCGCGGTCGTACACCTCATGCTTTGGGTGGCGGCCAGCTGATGGGACGGCAGTTTGTCAGCCTCCCGTGAAGCGTGCAAGCGTATGGACACTGGACAGCGTATGCTTACTTGCTTCTGTTCTGTACATGCCGCCTCAAGCTCAAGGTTCAAGGGATGCAGCGAAGAGCTAGTGCTCCTGCGACGTCCGTCGGCGATTCACTGGGGTTTGGACCAAAGTCTGTGGCGTCCTCAAAGTACTTACTAAGGAAGACTCAAATGAATTCGATACGACGCTCTGCACCTGCCACCTGAAGGTATCAAGTTGTAGCCCGGACTGACTCGATGGAGGACAAAGACTGGGCACATCGCTCCGCAAACTCGGATGAGCGATTCTGAACTCTCGACGCTTCGTACACATCCCTCGGGAGCTGTCGACATACGCCGTTCCACCACCTCACTGGGATTGGAAGATGCGGCCATGTTCCAACCCCAGCGACCGGTAGCTTCCCTTCACAAGGACACGCATGAACACTGGCACCGGAATTGGCGAACGCTTCGTCTGGAAAGCCGCCCCTTCCGCACCAGTTCTCAGCTTATCTGTATGCCAACGGTCGAACGCATCGGGAAGCTCCTTCACCCCTGCAGCTTCTGTGCCTGCGCACGAAACCTGCGAGGCTAGAGCTCGAACAGTTGTTGGGTGGGAGGACTCACGATGAGCCGGGTACGACCGGTCACCGACGGCCTTCTTCATGGATCTCCCAGGTCTACACAGCGCCGCAGACTGCGTTGTCGCGGACCCGACGGTCCAGACACACCTCCGAGTGCGCTACGATCAAAGGAAGGAGCGAGGCCTGACAGTTCCGAGGGCGGCAGCGTCGCGAGCCCGCCTTCTACCTTCCACGGAATGCACGAAATGAATCGTGCGTGCTTCCGTACGTGCGGCGCTCGGCCTCCTACGCTCTCCGACGCTACCGCTCAGCGTCCAGCGAGGCTACGGCAGCCCCACTTTCACGTGCAGCCGAGGGCGAGGCGGTCAGGTGTCCAGGTCGGACGTTCTGCAGGAAAGACATGCACTGCGCCTCCCTCAACAAGGTTCCAGATTCCACGTTCGCCCGTCGCCCTTCTCGTTCAATCAGGCTCAATCGTGGCCATGGCAGTGTGAGCGGGGTGGGCTTCTGCGCTCTGGATGCAGTCCGCAGAAGAATCAGAGCGAGCAGTCCTTCTCGGCTGTCTAGACTCTGGACCGCGTCGGCGTTATGAATTGCACCCTGGAAAAGCGACGCGTCAGGTGGAGGAAGGAGGTCCTCGCAGAGCACCCCGGTTAGGAAGAACGCACCGACGAGGGGGTACTGCTCCGTAGCGAGCGCGACCGTGCCAGCTTGCGGCTTGTCGGAGATACAGGATGTTGACGCAAAAGATCTCGCCGCGGCAGGGCAAAGGCAAATTGCAAAGTCTCCTTTTTCCCGTCTCTCGCGACTTCGCAGGGATCGACGCAATAACCTGTCCGTCCCCGGTCTGCTGGGCTTTTCGCCCGATCGTGCGCACATCCTCCGAGTCCATCCTCGCCAATCGATCGAAAGGCCCCCTGGCGCAATAGAGGTGCGCAGCTCACGGGTCATGGGTCCTGCGTTTCGCGTCTGTATTGCGCGATCAGCCATATGCATGCTGCACGCCCTCGCTCGGTGGTAGTTGCAGCTATCAGCTACTATGTGGCATACGCACGAAAGAGGCAGAGATCGTATGCCGTCCCCATCGGCAGCCTGTCAGACAGAAGTTCGCCGCTGGCCACACTGGCACTAGTGGTCGCCTTCCCCGGAACTCCAGAAACCTTGGAGGCACGCCCACTCGCGTTCCCATCGGCGAGAAGTCGGATACCAGCGCAGGATCGCAGGAAGCCGAGGGTGGAGATGAGAACCGCGGGGAGACGCGTGTTCCTGCGCCTCGCCGTTGCTGCAACGAGGCTGCGTCATGATCTTCAGGAGGACACATGCGGTCTTCGCTGGCTCCCAAGTTCGCACCTGTATCCCTCTGTTACGCTGTAGAGTGGTGCATGTGAGCTCACGACGCTGCCTCGGTGTGGGAACACGCACCATAGACAGTGCTTCTCGCGTCCAGAGAGCGTGTCATGTTTGTGCGATGTAAGCATTAGCCTCGGCGTATGCAGCGGAAAATTGGGACCGCCACTCGCCAGCGATGCATCGCGATAACAATCCTGCTGTACTCCGTGTAAAGTCCCGCTACAGTTTTGCGCAGAGCACGGGACGGTCCGGGAACGGTTGGTCCTATGACACGGCGTACTTCCATGGCGATACCGGGCTGGTAGAAGCGCACTGGGGCAAGTGACCTGAAGGCAGGGATGCCGTTCGTCCTATTCCATGGACCATCAGGCGTGTCGCAGCAGATGCCCTATCCAGAGATGCTCAGCGCCGCCCGATATGGTGTGCGTGTGGCCAGACGGCGTATGCGCAGATACTGCACCTGCGATCGTCAGGCATGCGGTGTTCTAGCCTTCTCTGTGAAAGCCACCGGTGTGGCTTTACCCAATCTTGAACAACGCCGTGTTGAACGGATGATCCCCAAGTCGGGGAAGGTCAGGGCAGGAGTCCAACGAGGCTGGCCGGTTTCGATAATCAGACGCGGTGGTGAGAGAAGGCCGAGGGATGGCGCATTCAATCGCGCTGGTGCTCGCTCTGCTGCGTCAGCTCATCTGCTCCTTCCATCACACGGCCCTGCTGAACAGATCAAACGCTAACAGGTAGAGATGGGAGTCCACATACAGCGGCGACGGCGTTGGTCAGTCAGACCAGAACTCGAGAGGGTGGAGTGAGAGCGAGGTCGGGTGTTCTAGATCCTAACAGATAAGGTACCGAGCATATTGTGCGAAGTGTTATTAGTGCGTCTGACGGACAGTCCAGAGTTGGGGAGGTCAGGACGTGGAGCATGCGCGAGGTTCAATGGGAACGGGTGAATGCGGGTGAAGGGTGCGCCGACGGGATGGCGGTCAGAGGCAACCTGCGACAAAGCTGTACAGACAGCGGGCTGCGCTGCCAGCGATCATTATTATAGTACACATACGGTCGAGAGCGAACTATGAGAAGATGCGGAATCCGTGCATGAGACATGGAGCTTGGAGTCATGTTTCTATATGTTCAATGACGGCTTGTGGAGGTACAACACCTCCACCATCATCATCATGGGCCTGAGGGGTGGGACCACGACAACGGACTTGAGCCACACCCAGCGCGAAATCGCTCAGTTGCTGCTCGTGCTTGAATGATGGGCACAAAGGCATCGTGATCACGACTGCGACGCTCCCATCTTGGACGTCCAGAACCGAGAGCTCGTCTTCCCTACGGTCTGTCCTTCTCGACATGTGGAACACAGACCTGTACGTACAAGTATAACCCCATGCGGCCAGGATCCAGAACGCGTGAGCGCGAGCGTGTGTAGGATGGCGCGGATGGACGTACCTCAGGAGCTTCCGCTTCCCGGGCGTGGATGTTCCAGCAGAATGGGAGTGGGACTTCCCGACGGGATTCCGCCCAGTGCTTGTACAGACTGCCAGCGGCTGTAATAGGGGTGGCCTGGTAACTGTCCGAAGTCACTCGGGAGGAAAGGACAGATACTTGCGTTCAATCGCTCCCATGCACAGTCCCACCGCCTCGCACCGAGCACGACCTCCCGCGCCCACACGTCCCACAGCTGCGGCACAACACTATGCGACGTCGGTCTTGTACGTTGCGACTCGGGTACGTCAAATATGCCATAGCGTCGATGGAGGTGGAGCCGTGCCCTCGGCCATATGATGCCGCAGACTATCGACAGCGCGAAGAGGCCCAGGAAGCCCACCAAGAAGGCGAAGATGAGCGTGGACTCTTTGCCGCCGCTGTCGTCCATGCGTAGTGGTGGTCAATGGAGAAGAAGGGCAGGTCACCCCCTGTCGAGGTCCCGCCCCAGAGCGCAGCATTGAAAGCAGTGAAGATCGACGGCGCCAAGCGTCCCAAGTCGCCCGCTGCGTACTTGGGCGCACATCTCCAACTTGAAACAGCTCTTGGTCATGAAGTCGGTCAGCAACACACACGCAGTCAATCCAAGAACAGTACATTGATCCACCACTCTATCGAGCATCTTCGACGCTATATATCTTCCCTGACCGGTCATCTACACACCAGCCATCTTTTTCAGCACTGCGAACTCTTGTTTGCCAGTCGCCTTGCAGAGGGAGTAGAACTTCGACTGCGGATTCGAGAGCAGTGCAGAGGGAGTGTCGAACTCAGCAATCTTGCCCTGGTCGAGCAGCATGACCTGTGTCAGGGCAGATTGCGTTAGAGATTCATCGCAGCCAAGGGCGTAATGCCACAGCCAAAGGATCGGACTAAGTACTCACCCTGTCGTAATCAATGACCGTGCGGAGACGGTGTGCAATCGTCAGGATCGTGCTGGATGCGAATTCACTGAGAACGCGCGGAAAGTCTGGGGTCAGACAGATCGTGGGGCCAAATGAGATGCACCCCCGGACTCACTGTCGAATCGTCTTCCCGATAAGCTCATCTGTGGCATAGTCCACGCTGCGCAAGGTGGCGGTCAGTATCCTCTCCGCGGCGGCACATCATGAGAACGTTTCTTACCTCGCAGTCGCCTGACACATCACAAACACGGATCAGCCAATTGTCTCCGCTCACTGTCTGCCGCCGAACACGCACCTCGTCCATCAGAAGCACTTTGGAACGTTTCAGGATAGCGCGGGCCATGCAAAGGAGCTGCTTCTCGCTTCCATGGCATAGACATCCAGCAGGTCAGCGCGCGGTTCTGCCAAGGGACGCGATCAGAGATCTCACCCAGTCGAGAAGTTCTCGCCCCCTTCGGAGACAGGAGAGTCTAGGTTGCGGAAGACGTTTGCGTTCACACCCTCATCTTCCTCCGAAACGTCGTTCGTCGGGATGAGGTGCACCCGTCGGAGGGCCTCGTACTGCAGGCTCCGTGAGTCCAGACCCCATCGGAGTAGCGGAGGCGCGAGTACGTACAATCTCTGCGTCCTCGTACTCATTGAAGACGTCTAGCGTTGTCCGGAGCGTCCCGCTCAAGATGGTGGGGTCCTCTGCAAACGCCAGGCGGAGGTGAGTGACGGCCGTCGGGAGTCCGCTGGGATCGAACTTACGAGGAATGATGGTGAGCTTGCTCCGAAGATCGGTCAAGCCAATCTTCGAGATATCCAAGCCGTCGATGAGGATGCGCCCTTCGGTAGGTTCCACGAATCGGAAGAACGACAGAGCGAGGGTACTCTTCCCCGATCCCGTTCGACCCAGAACGCCGACTTTCTCACCAGGGCGAATCTCAAACGACAGATGGTGCAGGACGTTTGGCAATTCGGGCTGTTCCAATAGTAGTACGCGACGCTCGTCAGGGTCCATTCCAGAAGGCAGGAGAAGGGGACGCACCGCGTATCGGATGACGAGATCCTCGCACTGGATCAGCCCGCTCGTGGGCCAGGACGCTGGGGGTCGGGGTTCTATGAACTCTGGCGGCTCCCGGGGAAGCTCTGAGAACTCCTTGACACGTTCCACAGCGACCTGTCGGGAGCGGTTAGGGCGCTCGCAGACACGAAGGAGGGTGCGTTCTCACCATGGACTGTTCCAGACCGACGAACCGGCGAACCTAAGAGTCAACCGTTATTGGGCGGACCAGACGCTGGACCGGCATATAAATCTTACCAGGAAGAGGAGCTAAAGGAGAGCCCTGCGTCAGCTCAGGTCCCACGAGCGGACAGGCAAACACTCACGTCGCTCAAGAGGGAAGTCGCGAAGGCCAACGCGAACCCGGCAAGTGAGGCATCGACGCTCGGGGTGAGCACAGCGACCAAGGCCGTGATACCGATGACAGCGCTGGACAACAGATTGAATCGGGCAGACAACCAGCGGTTCACTGCGGGGACGTCGTGAATGGCGGCTTCTCGACACGCCTAATGGGTCAGACTCACCACCCCACATCCAGTAGTACGGGTTCGAGTTCTAAAAGACAAAGCGACCTCGGTCATCAGAACGGTAATCTGGGGGAGAGATCACGTACGGTGTCTGCGCAGCGAAGCATGTCGCGCAGAAATTTCGACGAGGCACCGAAGGCACGAAGGACGGCGACGCCCGCGATCGTTTCACCGTAGATTGAGTATAGAGGGGACCGAGTAACGGAATCTGCAACGGAGCCGGGATCGGGATCGTGAGCAGGTTCCGCTCCGAGGGGACGGAACACGGACGCACCTAATCTGCGCATGTCGCGGGAAGTCTGCCCGTAGACCTTCGCGGAGTGAGCCTCGACCATCAGGACCGTGCGTAATCCATGACGCAACGTACCTTGCCAACTGCGCGTGGACATCTTGGCGTGAGCGAGAGAATGAAATTAACGTCGGGAAGGACTTACTGCTATAGTAAAGCGAACCGAAGATGAGTGCCGCGATCATGAACGGCGGGCCACCAACAACCGACACGGTCACGAAGGTCGTGGCGACGGACAAGGCGTTGATGATACTGCGGCCGAAGTTATCAGGCAGGTTGCTGTCAATACCTTCGAAGTCTTTCCCGAATCGGTTCAAGAGTCGGCCACGAGAGACTGTATCGTGGAAGCGGATATTTGCGAAGAGCACACCCTCGAGAAGCTCTGTGCAGGATGTCAGTGAATGATCGCATCGTACGGAGTTTCGCTTCCTTACTCTGATAGAGCACCACCGAAGCGTGGATACCACCGGTGTCTAGGAAAGATACATCAGCCTCGAGGCCGTAGTCGCAGGTGAAGAGGGCACACACAAAGAACAAACCACCGCAATGTTGTGAGGACCAAGCCTGCGGAAGGTGTCAGTAGAGAGCGTCGACATTGGCACTGTAGTACTCGCCGACAGCCGTGATCTGCGGGGATATGGGTCAGCCACCCCGAAAGCACCATAAGCCTAAATACACACCCCTGCGTAGACACCAATATAGAAGCTGGGAGAACGAGGATCTTGGTTCTTCAGGTAGGATCCGGACCACACACTGACCCAATAGGTCAGCGACTGCGCCACGTAACGACTCGATCAAGCATACCGAAGCCAACCGTTCTCAAGCACTGGGGCCATGGCCGCTAGACCCAACGCACACGCAAACGTCAGCCAGTAGCCATAGCCGCCGCACGCCTTGATATACGCCATCCAGATGTCCTTGCCGATGCGTCCAACAGCACGCTTTTCCTCCTCAATGAGCTTTCGTGGGGCCTTCTTCTTCTCGGGCTTCACGTCCAACTCCGAGGCCGTGACCGCCACAGTCGAGCTCGTCTCAGAATTCGCTTCGGTGGGTTCCCCAGACGTAGCGTGATCAGCGGACTCTTCAAAGATCTCCTCGACCTTAACCACCGCAGGCTCTTCCTTGTCGTCGGATGCGTCGGCGCCCCCGGACTGGACAAGGGTCTGCAGGACACCGGAGTCATGGAAGCCATCATATCCGCCGCTGTACGAGACGCGGCCATTGTCCAATGAGACAATATACTTGGCACCGGAAGCGCAGAGCTGGACGTGGTGAGAAACGAGGATGAGCGTGCGGCCGCGCATCAAGTCGCCCTTGAGGCACTCGTGGTACAAGTGGTGAGCGGTGTGCGCATCCACTACGAAAACGAGTGAGGTTTGGCGTTTGGTATGTGCAACAATCAGTGACGTACCGGCAGAGAGCACGTCGTCAAGGAAGAGGATGGATGCGCGAGAGTAGACAGCACGAGCAAGAGAGACTCGCGCCTTCTGACCACCAGAGAGGTTGACGCCGCGTTCACCGATCTCAGACTGATCGCCATCTTCCAGGATCTCTAGATCGCTGAGAAGAGCGCAAGCCTGCAACCTTACTTAGTCACCGCTAGAGCTGGTCTAGAAGGGGTGCACTCACCTCAAGTGTCTTCTGGTACCGTTCCTCAACATACGGGAGATCGAAAAGGATGTTATCTGTGCTCTTCGCTCAGCAAACCCGCGTAAACTTTCAAACACGGTTCAACTGACCTCTAATCGAGGCATTACGCAACCAAGCCGACTGCGGGACGTATGCGCAAACGCCTTCGACAACCCAGTCTTCCGGAGGAACCTCAACACCCGCAAACTGCGCGATGGTATCCGGAGGCGAACGCGGGCAGAACATCTGGCCCGAGAGCAGGTCCGCCTCTCCAAGGAGCGCGAGCAGAAGGAGCGACTTCCCGCTGCCGAGCTTACCACATATAAGGGAGAGCTCCCCGAGAGGGAACTCGAGCGTGAGGTCCATGAGGATGAACTTGTGTCTGGGGGTCGACGCGGCAGAGGGAGCGGCGCTGCCGCGAGAGCGATCCTGAGGCCAGGTGATTGTTGCGGACTGCAGAGCAATGGGGCGCAACTGGCCGTCGAGGGGTGCAACGGGCGCAACTTCGGCGCCGTTAAGGTACTTCTCGATACGGCGAAGCGAGACGGCGGACTGAAGCATGTTGATGAGCGTCTCCGGGAGCGCATTGAGGGCAAACTTCATCTCGTTGAACACTGCGGCAATTCAGCGGAGTACTCCTTGCGAGAGCCTAGGGACTTACCACTGATCTGCGGGTAGTGACGTTAGTGTATGGCATGAAAGTAGCATGTGTATCGTCAGACTTACCGAGGTAAACGCAATCGACGGGGTCAGCACTTGCTTGCGAACAACTGCAAAGTGCCAGAAGGACACCAAGGTGACCAGGATGGGGGAACCGTTCCTAGAGTAAGGACGTCAGGTCGATCGCTCGCGGCAATACAGAGTGAGGAACAGACCAGATGGCATTCCAGAGGACCTCTATCGTGTAGTTGAGCTTCTGGTACTTGAGCTCACGTTCACGGATCTTATGGACGCGGGCCTCGAAACTGCGTTCCCATGCCATGAATTTGAGCATTCGAATGCCTCCCAAGATCTGCACGAAGTCAGCCCGGTGGCCAATCGCACCGAGGATAATCGTACACACCTCGTTCATGAGTGCGACACGCTCGTCGCGCGCCTTCATCAAGTTATCCTGCGCACCAACGACGACCTTACCCGCGAAATGGTTCATAGGAAGGAACAGGCACGTCACCGCCAAACCAAAGAAACACGACACGCCTAGCAAGCTATACAAGAAAAGTGTGCCTATGATGATCTCGATGGGAGCGTCGACGAGGGTGAACAAGTGCCACGAAAACTCGGAGACGCGGTCGACATCGGTTGTCATGAGTGTCATGATCTGCGCCTTGCTAGAGAAGTCGTCCTCGTCGTCCTTCTTGTCCTTATCCTTGTCCTTGTTCGCGCCCTCGGTGGACTCGGAGGCAGACGACGACGCGATGTCCTTGCGCACGAGAGTCTTGGCGAACAGGATGGAGTTGAGCTGGATGCGCATGCGGACTTGGAGGGTTGTTGTCGAGAAGGACCACAGCTGGCCAGTCACTGGGTTTTGAGGGACAGTGAGAACATTGCAGCTCTAAGAGCGAGAAGGCACTCACAAATCTGCGTGGCGGCATTGCTCACGAAGAGTCCGATGCAGAACACGAAGCCCCAGCCTCGCGACTCCCGCCCGGGGTCCACCTCAAGGTAGCGCACCACGCGCTGGAGAAAGAACGCTGGGAGGTAGAACATGGTCGCTGATATAGCCGCGAGGAACATAATCATCGTCATGGTCCACGCGTTCACGCGCAAGAGACGGTAGGCGAGCTCTATCCCAGAGCCGGGTTTAGGCCGCCGTGAACCGACCTTGAGCTTCCAGCGGCGCATTGCGGCGCGCATGTTCGCGTATATGGTGGTGGCCCGCATATCGGCGGCGACAACGGGGAGATCGCCGATTTCCAGACTCTCAGCCGTGTTTCCGAGCATAACGACCTTGGTCGTGTACGAGAACAGCAGGATGTCCCACACAGACGCGCCCGTAATGCCACACACGTTGTCATCGTACTTGGACGTTATTTGCATGAGCGTCTTCTCAGAGTAGATATTCTCGGTTGGGAAGTGGAGGCGGGGTCCTCTGGGAGTCGTCACGACGATGCAGAGGCACACCGCATAGAGGGCTATCACAGTGTACCATAGAGCCGAGGGGGCGCCGGAGATACTGAGGATGGATGTACCAGTCCCAGGGAAGGGTGTGGATGGGAGTATTGCAGTGGTGCCGAGTAGGATGGTCGCAGCAAATGTGAGGACGCACAGATGGATGATAGACTTCGTATGGGCCGCGTACGTCTGGTTGATAGACAAGCCCGACAGAACGAGAGTGTAGAGCGCGAAAGCCACATGCAGCGAGTAGACGGCGATATTGTGTCTGTCATCCTCGGTGATCGACCAGCCCAGGCATATGGTTTGAATTATGAGGATGGTGGCGAGAAGAGAGGTAACAGTGAGTTTCCTCAGTCGCATCTGGGACCGTCAGCTCTTCAACTCTGCTGTCAAGGGCTGGCCACATACCCGCTTCCAAAAGTCATCCTCGTCCACAGGAGTCCCGTCGATGAAATCCTCCGGCTTCGTGACGTCAAACGGATCCCGCGTCAGACCCTCTCCTTCGGCGAAAGTTGGTAGCGCGGTCCTCTTCTCATTCGTTCCACTTGCCAGGTACGAGATGAGACTCGCACTGAGTGTGACGGTCAGCGCGATGGCCACATGAAGTTGGTACCGTGCTGCCATAGCGAGAGGCAGCCCGAGACCAGATGGCGGTACGAAGACAAGGACCGTGTGGCCTAGTCAGACCGAACGAGTCGACGAAAACCTGCTTCCGATGGGTGTCGGGACCGCTGTCGAGCGTGAGTGGACGTGGGTGTCACCTCAGTGCCAGTGTCGGAACTCTGATTGAATACTACGCGCGCGTTTGCCGGGATCTTCGGCACGAACTATGTAGCAATATAATTAGATACGATAAGCAAACAAGACCTCCTTGAACCCGTCAAATATTTGGACGGCCTTCCACAGCACTGTCGCAGTGCAGCATAATGCTGACCATGATTGACATGTACGCATACCTTCAACTTGTGTGCTCGCGATTTGCAATTTAAAGGCATGGAGCACGCACCGCAGTCAGAGGTAACAGGGCGACAGGAAGACGCTCGCGGCCGGCACCGCTGATGAGTCGCGAGTCGCGAGTGTCCAATTCAAGTTGGCGTCACCACATGATAAGTAAGAAGTCGAGCAAAGGTTGCAGTCAGTATCGCAGGAGTTACCCAGTCTTCGAGGTGCGATAAGGAGTGCTGGGCAGAAGGGATGCCACAACAGACGCGTCGCAACGCGTGGGGTCACATGTGACGGCGCGCGTCCTGCGCCCCTGAAGCCTGATCGCTATTAGCAAGGCATCGAAAGCATGGCATAGCAAGGGACCGGACAAGTAGTATACAACCTCAACGAACATAGCAGCCGTCAATACATAGCGATCACCAGGATAAATCTGAGCAACCGTCAGCCACAGAGCTGGCAGCAAGAGTGTGTGACGCACCCATCTTTTGTTTCGATTTCCGTGTCTCCTCCATAAGCCCCATCACATGCTTGTCCAGCATCTCGACGTACGGCTTCAGTGACGTCCGCTCCCAGTCTGCATGATGCTCCGCGCTTTCTCCAGCCTGTGGAAGGGCGAGCTTGTCAAGTTCGTTCAGGAGCTGACTGACAGTCGGCACCCGTGCAGGATCGAATTTGTCGATCGTCCGGGGATCCACAGGTACGCAGACTCGCCCCGTCTTTGGGTGAATACAGAACGGCGCCTTCAGCAAGTGATTCCTGTGCTTCGAGACCTCCGCGTCGAGTCGGGGATATGTGTACTGCAGCACGATATCTTCCTTTGCTGCGTTGAGGATTGCCTGAACGAAGTTCAGTGGTGTTGTGCGGACGGACGAGAGGTAGCAAGACGCACCGAACCCTTCCCTTTCTTCCTCTCAATCTCGTCCTCAAAGTCCTGCCACTTGTCTTCTGAAGACCGTTTAGGATCATCTTCCCACTTGTCCTCCAAGCTTCTGACGATGTCCTTGTCCGGGATGAGATGAAGCAGAGCTTGCCAGCCCTCTTCTGACGCGAAGCAGTCCTGGTCGTCCAAGATGAGGTCGTGAAACACTGGCAGCAGCATCTTGTATGCGGAGCTGAGACACCGAATCAACACACGGACAGTCCATCAGGCAAGCGAACACATACGCAATCGACGGCGGCAGCGGCTTCAACCCCATCCTCACGTTCACCTTCTTGTGCATCTCCTTGCCTCCCTGGATGACCGTCAACCACCCAACCAGTGCCCTCCTCTGCTCGTCCGTGAGCTCGAGTGCTTCCCGATCGCTGATCCACAAGTGAATACCACGTCGACCAGAGTACACCCACAACAAGTGCTTGTATCCGAACTGGTCGCGGAGGGCGCGATCGAGCACGCGCACGGCAGCGGAGATGAACGTCCAGCAGCGTTTGCAGATATCGGCCCCGGAGCAGCATGTACGGATGGAGTCGTAGTCGGTCATGTCGATATCGAAGACAAGCTCGCGGAGTTGGGGGGTGAAGGCGGCAGGGCGAACAGTCTTTTTGTCTCGTGGCTGAGGGAAGAATCAGTATCGGCATTCCCCACAAAGTCAATGCTAGAGGAGATCTTTTCGATGTCACCGCATAGTACACCCCACGCATATGTCACGCCGAGCTATCCGTCTGGGTAGGCAGTTACAACCACCGCCCGCCTGGTTGCATGCGCCGAGCCGCCCACAGCCAATACAGCCCGCCTTTGCACATTACCCTCCCTCGCCTGACGTCCTCGAGGGTTCCTTCCTTCCACCCTTATGCGCCGCCCAAACTGCTAATAAAAGACTCACCCTCGCACTGTAGACCGGGCCAATCTCGAAACGCGTAGGGTTCAGCGTGCACACTTGCTTCTTGAGCTCGTCCGCGTTTGCAAAGGAGTTGTAGCGCAGATATACGTCGCCTTGTAGCGTGAATGCAAACTCTCGGTGCGTAAAGAGCTTCGTTGGTGCGTGCTCGTGATTGAGCCAGGTGAAGATGGACTTGAATGGGTAGAGTCGACGGTAGAACGCGAGCATAATGTCAGGTGTCGTGGGTTCAGCATCTGGAACAGCCATATCGAGGAGGATGCACGGGGTTTGGGAGGAGGAGGTGATGGTCGGGAGCAAGCGTGGCGAACGCGAGGCGGTACGATGAATCGCGTAGTGTCACAAGTGACGCGTCGCGTCTCAGCGCTTCAGCGCTCACTGCAAAGTCGGCACGGTCGTTCTGAGTCCCGACTTCCAACGTTCAACCCTCCGCTGCTTTTGTTTGCTTATCCCAAGCCACACCCTGGAGAGCAGAGTGAGCTGGGGACCGCTAGCTTGCCCATGATGCCTTCTTTCGCGCTATCAAGTAATGTTCTACAGACGCAGTTGAGGAGCCGGTCTGCCAGCACTGGCCAAACAATCCTGGGTATGTGGAGTCGGTGGCAGCCTAGTCTTGCAAGATGTTGTTGCGTGAGTCCCATACATACCTCGTTGTGCCTCAAACTTTGCAGATTTATTTCACGGCGGATGCGGCCCTCCGTCTGCGCTCGAAGTACGGCGTCGATTCTCGACGACGTCCACATGCTGCATACATATCTGAAGTGCAATCCTGTGACCAATGTCAAGTGATGTCTCAGGCTTCAACTTCAAGGCTGTCGGCATCGTCTACAGCATGAGGAGGCGGGAGTTGTCAGAAGTTGCTACGTATCGACAATTCCACCGGATCGACCAGGGCATGGACGATGAAGCCCGGTGAACACCGGATCGACCAGGGCATGGACGATGAAACCCGTTGAACACCGAGCATGCCACCCTTCGTCGTTCCATACCTGCTTTTAATGATGCTGGCCTTTGCATGTCCTCGCAACTAACCATAATATGTCGTTGATTGTGTCAGCTAGCGCAGCCTGCTGGCTACTACCCATTCAAAGTTGCAGTCTCACTGTGTATCAAGTCCTCCCCAGGCTCCCAGCTCATCCCTTGTGTGCAGATTCGCAGAAGCTTGGCGTTATCGAAACAGTTCGCGACCATGTGCTCGAGCGGACCGCCGGCTCGACTTGTCCGTTGTCAGGCTGTATCATCACAGTATGATCAAACAAAGTCCGAGCTTACCGCACGAAGCTGGCCCGCCCCGACGACGACTTTCACTGTCACACCAACCAGCATGACGACCGACGGTTTGGTGGCGTCATGCAGCCCGCTGATCCCCACGAACACCGACGGCGAGCAGCGGAGTACGCCCCCGACCGGCTGCGTATGCCGCGGCCCGCCGTAAGAATCGCTCGCGGACGTGCCACATGTCATAGAGCCCGAGAGAACAAGGGACGGTCCGATTGGTACGCCAGCAGTCGACTGCAGCTCTATCGCCATCACGGCGTCGGACGGTCGCTCCTCCCGCAAGCCGTTCCGGGGATATAAGTCAGAACTCTGATGGCCCCGTGAACACATCCACGACCCTTCCCAGCACCAGTCGACTCGCGCTGCACCGGTCGTCAGTATGGTTGCACTGGCAGGTGGTTTCTTGTCGCTTCTTTCTCCGGTATCCTCAGCTGTGCAGTTTGCGCACGCGGAGACAAACGACGCGCTCGCAGCTCGCGCCTCGGATCCCTGCGCAGGCATTGGCAACCAGACTTGGAGCAGTCCTGCGGATGTGCGCGCATGCTTTACTTCCTTCCCTGTGGACGCCGAGGAGAAGGCCAGGGTGAGAGATCTCTCATCTATATCATGTCCCACCTGTTGATTGACCGGTGTTTCAATTCAGATCATCGAGGTCGTCAACAAGACCCTCGCGTTCCACACCTCGGTCAACTACGAGAAGCTCGCGCCCGCGCCCTTCACGCTTGATGTGCATGAGGACCTTCTCGCGGACCTCGCACGGATCAGCTCGCAGAAGTACGCATCCGATTTCGACCTGCACATCGACCTCTCGCGTACGCTCAAGCGCCTGAACGACGGTCACTGTGTTTACATCAACTACTGCTACGATTGTGAGTACTACATACCTGTTTGCGCTTCACCCTCCCGCGCGCTACGTACGTGATGCTAACGTACTCGTGCAGCGCTCTTTTCATCATACCTTCCCACTCCTTTGGTACTTCTCACCGACAAGTTCGGTGTCCAGGCGGTGTACATCGCTCCCGAGGCGTTCACCGTGGCTTCGGCTGAGTTCGGAGACGAGATCAAGACATGGCAGAACGCACTGCCAGCCTCGCTCAAGGGCCAGCTCTCCTCGGTGCGTGGACTGCATATATGCTGCACGAATCAGCGATTGACACAGGCCTCTGCATTTGTAGCTCTCCGGTGCGCAAGTGCTCGCTATCAACGGCTTGGACCCCTGGCTGGCTGTTGATGCCAACGCAAAGATCAGCGGTAGCTTCCAGGGTCTCGCTACGCGCGAGAATGGGTCAGTGTTATCGCGTTCTGCCTCCGCGTCTTGCTGTAACACGCTCCCAGGTTCTTCTCGAGCTACAACGCTGGTGCGAGCGGCTGGACGTACAGTCTCGGCCAGTTCGCACAGCAGTCTCTCCCGCTCACGGATTCGGTCAAGCTCACCATCCAGCGCGTGAACAGCACGAAGATCGAGACTGTCACTGTATGCACGCGCTTTGCGCTTCTTCTTCTGCACATGCTCACGCCCAGCTTGTCCTCAGCTCCCATACCGGTCTAGGTTCGGAACCACCGGACTCAAGTTCGCCAATTCGGCGGAGTTCCGCCAGAACAACTGCAAGGCCGTCTCTTCGACGAACGGCATCAACTACTACGATGGCAGCACAACGAAGCGCAGTACGCTCCCGATTAACCCGGCGAACAAGTTCCGTCAAGCCCCCATGCCGAGTCCTTCAGAGGAGCGCAAGCACTTCCTGAATGTCATGCTGGATCTTCAGCCTCAGACGGACGTCGCACTGCCGCCTGGGTTGACTCCCAGCGATCCGCTCCCGGGGAGTTCGTCAGTTGTCCAATTTCATCTTCTCAGCGACAAGAAGACGGGCGTGCTTGCTCTCGGTAGCTTCTCGGGCGATACCTTTGAGAACCTCTTGGAGAATCTTCTGACAGGTCTGCAGAACCTGAAGAAGCAGGGTGCCACTCAGCTCATCGTCGATGTCGTGAGTGCTCAGTCAATCGCCAGTCGATGCTAGGGACTCAACGCATGTACAGTCAAACAACGGTGGTGGATACATCTGCGTCGCACACGTGAGCTTACTCTGTAGTATGCCTTGTGTGCGCGAGCTAACAATTATCCTCACAGTGGCTTCATCGCATCGTCAGTGCCCGACCCTCTGTTGTTTCTCCTGCGGTCCCGCCGCTCACTTCCTGTCCAGATTGTCGGCCCCAAGGATACTAGCGATCCCCAGGCTGGCCTCGACACCGAGACTCGCGCAGGTCCCCTCGCCCAACTCATCGCAAAGGCCGCTGTCTCGGGCAAGGACCCTAACGGCTTACTACTCTACAACTCGATCAGCTGGTCGTTCGCCAACAACACCTACATGCCCGCAGGCTACGACTGGCTCGCCGAGCCGGTCAAGAAAACGATCAACGGCCGCCAGGATGCGTTCAGCCAGCGCCTCGGCCAGGAGTGCCAGCCGTTCGAGTTTGACCCGCCTGCGGAGGCGCTCTTCGACCCGAAGAACGTAGCCGTCCTCGGCAACGGTCGCTGTGCGAGCTCGTGCTCTCTCTTCAGCGTAGGCACTTCCTTTCATCATTGCCTTGAGGCTAGAAGGTACTGACATGGGGTGAGCAGATCACGATGGCGAAGGAGGAGGGCGCGAAGACTGTTGTCTATGGTGGTAGGAACAGCGTCTCGCAGCAGTACTGCGGTACTGTTGGCGGACAGTCTACGGACTACTCCACGATCGACTCGGAGATCGTGACCACTGGTCTGAAGGACCACCCCCTCGCGCCTCCGGACTTGTGAGTGCACACGCGCTTTTCTCTCAACTAAGTGATCGCCGTTGAACTGTATGTATGCAGCACCACGAACAGCGTCCAGGGTATTACCTGGCGTCTCGCCTTTGGTGTCGACAAGCCCAATGAGCCTGAGGGTACGTCGGTCATAACTGGTCGTCTGTACGTGTGCTGACCTCTGCTCCTTGCAGAGTGGCAGAACCACCCCGCCGATGTCAACCTCCACCTGACAGCCGACATGTACGTGAATCTTCTGAGCCTCCGCTGTCCGCCGGAGATCACGCTGACTCGTCTTCTGCAGCGTTAACAAGCCACTCGCAATCTGGGAACAGGTTGCGAAGCAGGTACTGTAAGACTGCTTGGCAGACCTCGCACATTCTTCGGACGTTCGGGCAGCATCTATAACTTATCTGTAGGATCGACTAGGGACATCATCATCTTCACTTTCTGGGCCGTGGCATGCGATATGGTCGATGGATGTCGATGGGCATTGGGCATGGGTGGCAGGCGCCATCGGTCCGCTGCTGACTTCCCTGCATGCCTGCGGCATCCGCATACCTGATGAGATGCGTCTAGTATTCATACTAAGCTTGTAACCAACTGCCTGATACAGCGTCGAGTTCAAGTCTGTTCAAATTCAAGTTGTGTTTTGACTGTTCAGGCTTCGCGGGAATTGCCGGGCGGCCGTACGGGCGCACAAGCGCTTGCTCTTGGCTCTCTTCGTCGACCATCTTGTCAGCCTCCTCCCTCCGCCTGCAAACGACCTGTCGTGCAGCTCGGTCGTTACCCTGACCTCCAGCCAGCGGCAACAACAGCTTGCACCAACCCTGGCAAAGGATTTTCCGGCCTACCGCCCCTTTTGCTGCTTAGATCCTCGTCTCTTCGAGGCTCTCCCCTCTCCATGATGTCGGTGCACAGTTCTGGCTCATATGTTGAGCCCATCGTGGTCTCGGACGAGGAAGATGCTGCTTTTGTGGAGAATGAGCTGAGCAGGTACGTGGCTACTATTCGAGGTGCCGGTGTTCGGCGACCAATGAGCCGTGCAGGTGGACCGACTCCTCAAACTCAAGCTCAAACACCCCGACGTACAACCCTTACACGTCTTACTTCACGCCCGTCGAGTCACCTTCATCACCGACGCTACCCAGAGGTACGTGGCTCAGATGTGTATCATTATGGCAGCCACCGTAATGGTGTGAAGCGCTGTGGTCCCGCCGGGCCCTCACCTACCCTCACACGGTCTGTGCACACAGCGGAAGTGTCGAAAGTGCACAGACTTACAGTATGTGGTTGATGAGATACACGGGGTTGGCTGGTGCTGCACGAGTGGCCTAAATGGCCTACATCGTCCTCTTCAGAGACGCAGTCGCACATGTCATGCGTTGACCTACACCGGACCCTCGTGCACCTCTGTACGTACGCAACATCGCCGTGGTGTTGTTCGCCACATCGTCGAACATAGTGCTTAGTCTGCACCATTTTTCACCACCGCCGGGCTCGTGGCACCTAGCCTATCTCCAGCGGTGATGAGGATCACCCGCCCATGCCCTTCATATACCTTTCATCGTGATTTGCTTGTGTATAGAGCTCTGATACCAAAGGTATATGTAGCCGCACCCATAACCGCACCAGCACCAGTACCAGCCCCCGCGGAACCCCTTGTCTCGGGCCAGAAGCGCAAGTGGACGGACATGCGAGAACCAGGCAACAGTGGGCAGCCGTATCATCAGCAGGAGAACCACGGCGGCGGCAAGAAGAAGAAGAAACAGAAGAAAGAGAGGCAAGCTCAGCAACGCGCGGCCGCGTCCAAGCCACAGCGCGCTGCACCAGCTCCCCCAGCCATGGATGCGAACTTCACGGACTTCTCCAGTTTTCCCTTCATGCAGCAGAATCCTTACGATGCTTTCTACCCCTACGGCATGGGGTATGCAATGCCGATGGACGCATACCAGTCCGGCAGCCCGGCCTTCGTCTCCCCAGAAGAGGAATACCGACCCACCGACGGTCCTCTGTGGAATCCGTCGGAACGGCCTTCAATGCTCTCTGCTCTGGCGACCCCGTGGTATCCGCCCAATACGTCGTACTCAGGCTACGACTCGCATTCCGAGCCTTCATCCGCTTCACGTCCACAAGTTCGCCCTCCTACTCCGCCACCCGATCCACCTTCCCAGCCAGTAGCTACGGCCCGAGCTCATCCTGCCGAGCAGCCGACATCCTCGTCGACCTCCAATGCCCCTCCGCCTCTTGATCTGTCCTCCATGTTGAGCCAGCCTTTCGACTCTTCTCTCAGCGAGCGCCTCAAGCAATTGGAGGCCATCTCCGCTTCGTTACTTGCTCTTGCTAATGGTCAGGGACCGAGTCAGCAGCCTTCGTCTTCGTTGCCGGCCGACCTTATCCATTTACCACCTGTCGAACCTCCGCCGATCCGACGAGAACCTCCCCCATCTTCCAGGATCGTCCCTGACATTGCACCTGTGCGACCTCCAGGAGAGTCCTTGAAACGCCTCATCGGCATGCCCGAGGATAAGGGTAACAACGGCTACTTCGACCTCAAGATGCCAAACCTGGAACCGCCCGCGCCAGCTGCACCGATACCACCTGTGGCCGAATTCACGCTCGTGATGGCGCACCTCCCCAAGAAGTTCCGCACTACCCACTTCGTCATGTCGTGGGCCAAGCGACACGGGACTCCGGTGCGTGTCGTGGTGGACACGAAGAACGGGAAGGCTCTCGTGGAGTGGGTTGGTGCTCGTGCCGTGGATAGCGCGTTCACCAGCATGCGGTTGCGCGGCGATGGGAAGGAGCACATCAGGGTGTACCACTATCGCGGGGACAAGCCCCCTCCCCCGCGGCCGCCCCCGTCACAGGGAGCGGTCAAGGTGGAGAAGGAGATCGAGGAAGGCGAGATTGAGGAGGGTGAAGTGATTGAAGTGGGTGGCAAGTCGAAGAAGAAGCGGAACAAGGGCAAGAAGAAGGCACTGGACCTCGAACAGCGCCTCTCCCAGCCAGTCATTCCCGCTCCTCCACCTGCACCGGAGGCGCGTCCACCGCCCCCGCACTTCGCTGGCTTGGGCGATATCGATCTCGCCGCTGTGTTGTCCGCCGTCAGCCGCGTTCAAGCCTTCGCGACTCCGACACCGACACCGACGGAAACCCGCCCACAGCTGATCGATCGCTTTACCGACCCCCATGCGGTCGTGCCAACGCGTGCGGAGGCGGAGGAGGAAGAGGAGATGGAGCTCGAGTCGGACGAGGACGGTGAGAAGCTATCTCCGCTTCCGTCTGCTCCCCCGCCCGTTACTGCTGCGCCGTCTACCGAGAGCAGTGACTACCAGGAGGAGGATATGGACCTCGACGAAGAGGACGGTGCCAGTGCGGGTGACGCGGATGTGGACGAGGACGAGGGAGACATGGACATGGATATGGATATGGACATGTCCAGCCCGAGTCCGAGTGCGCACTCGGACGCTTTGCCACCACTTTCACTTCCCCCGGCATCGACAGACGAACCTTCCCCCTCCTCGCCTCGCCGTACGCCCGAACTTCCGCATCATGAGGCGACCGTCAAGGTCGCCTCACCGCCGCCAGATCTTGTCCCACAGACGCCCGAGCAGGACGAGGTTGCGGGTGCCAAGGAGGCACGTCGCCACAAGTTGGAGGAGGCCATCGCCCGCACGAAGGCGGAGCTCGCGATGAGGGCATTGGCGACGAGCTCGCGAACATCCTTGGTCTCGAGTACTGGCAGTTCCGAGTCGCCCGAACCGATGACGCCTGTCGACTCTCCCATTGTCGGGCATGTCGAGGTCGCGTTCGCTTCTGCGCGGCACAGCGCTGTGGATGGCATCACGCGCAAGGATGCGAGTGTCGAGAAGGCGGCCGTTGTGGTGAAGACCGAGGCTGCCGCCCTGGACGACCTCGCTGCGTCCTTCATCTCCGAGACTCTGCACGCTGCGGCCGCTTCCCCAAATACCCCCTCTCCGCCATCACCGACGACTGCAGCTGCTGCCGCGGGGACGCTCACCGCTCCCGCGCAGGCGGCGACGGCCCCCGCCGCCGTCAGTGTTCCGGCACCGAAGCCGACAGCCCCGGTCCTGATCCCGCTCTCGGAGGAGCAGAAGCACATCAAGCAGAAGAAGTGGTTCGAGCTCGTCACCACCAGCAAGTCACTGTTCGGGAAGATCGCCGCGGCGAAGACGAGGGAAGAGAAGGACCTCCTGATGCGCCTGCTGCGGGCGAAGACCAAGTAAGCTCCTGTTTCTCGTGCGCGTGTGCGGCTCCATGCGAGGCCAGGGGGGAGGGGCGAGAGTGAGCAGGATCGCGGGCGGCTGAAACGTTGCATGCTTTCGCTTCACAGGGCCGCAGACGACCTCAAGCGCGAAATCGATTCGGGGATGGTCGTCATCCCCTCGGCCACCGATGCAGCGTCTACCGCACCTTCTGTGGCCTCAACGGCGACTGCGTCCGCGACCCCGACCCCAGTGCCGAGCTCGCGGATGTCCTCGGCCACGCCCACGCCAGCACCAACCGGACCGCCCACACCAACAGGGACGTCAACGGGCCCGCAAAAGAGGAAGACATCGCCGCCGACGGGCGCACCAGCGCCGTCCTTCTCGGGGCGATGGCCCGAGACCGCGCGCGAGATGATGATCATCGTGAGCGACGACGAGGACTCCGACTACGGCTACTAGTGCGTGGCCTGCGTCGGGCCTCGTCCGTCGGTGAGAGGTGAGAGGTAAGGTCGTGTCGTGTGCAGTGCGTGCACCTTGCCCGCGCGGAGGTACTGTATAGTTTGCATATCGCAAGTGGAACGTGGACTGTGGAATGTGAAGGAAGGTACACAGCTAGTACTACGACACACACCGATACGTACCCGTCCGTACCCGTACCCGTACATGCCGGCGGGGCAGCAGCGTCAGCGCGAGGGAGTACCCCATCCTCTCCTGCCCCCCTCGAAGTCTAATGTAGTCTCCACCCACGCAGGAGCCCCGCGCTCCTTGCCCCAAGCTATCGAGGTGCGCCGCGTCGTCTTGGTCTTGCAGTTGACGTCGCCCCCGCTGTTCTCGTGCTCACCCACCTCTCCGGCTTGCTTGCACAGATTGTACGAACCGCATATACGCATCGCAGGGCTTCCCATCGCACCAGGCTTGTTTTCTTTCTTCTTTCTCCTCGCCTTGCTTCTTTGCTCGATGCTTCTTCGCTCGATGCTGTGGGACGCGGGCACCAGGCCTGCGAGGTCGGCGTCGCCGCCCGCTGCGAGCACGCAGTGGGCGGGCCGGACCTGGTGGTGCCCGGGTGGCCCGTTGACCGTTGCACACGAAAAACTTGATATCTGTCGTCGTCTGTATGCATATGTAGTGTACTGCTCGCGTTGTCGTTGTATCGTCGAACTTTTTGATCTCGAATGCACTGCTCCCCTTTGCTCTGAATCCCGATGTCTGTTGCGTGTCGCTGTGTGCTGCGAAGACCGGTAGGTTCAGATCCGGGGAAAGCGTCATGCATTCGTGAACTCGTGGAAGCGCTACGCGCATGTATGTACGTATGTAGGGGACGAACAGGCGACGATGATCAGACGGGAACTGTTACTGTTACTGTTGCTGTTACTGTGCAGTATAGTACTAGTACATCCTTCCATCCAGAGTCACTGCTGTTCGCAGTGTGCAGTGCGCAGTGTGCAGTAATGATACAACAGAAGAGGGGGCAGAGAAAGTACTCAGTACTTAGTACATCCGGGTTCCGAGACGGCGATGGCGGTGGCGATGATGACGGGTGGAGGTTGGGTGGGAGAGGAGGCCCGATGCCCACGAATAGGTCGTGGGTCGACCGTGCGACCGACAGCACAAACTTGGGGTATGGGTATGCTCCGGTGCTGCGCGTACGGAAATGTACATGCGTGCGTGCGCAGCGCGGCGCGTTGCGGCACCGCGGCACCAGGTCATCTATGCATAGGGCAAGCAGGGCACTGGCACCGCGGCACCAGAGCCCAATACTGGTCATCTATGCATAGGGCAAGCAGGGCACTGGGACTGCAGACGCCGGAACGGTGACAGAACAGCCGGAACAGCCTGAACAGGGACCCGTTGCGTTGCTGGAGAGCCCGATATGCCCGCTGTTCAGGCACGTCGATGGACGTTGACGTTGGACGTTGGACGTTGGACGTTGAACGTTGAACGTTGAACGTTGAACAGCCGGACTGAGCGGTCGTGTCCACTGTCTGTCAGGCTGGCCGTTGACGGTGGCTGCGATGGGGTCCGGAGCAGTTGACTGTCGACTGTGGGCTGTGGGCTGTGGCGGCGCGGTCGGTGGGTGATGGGTGCTGGTGCTGGTGCTGATGGTGCTGGTAAGAGTGGTATGATAGTGGTATGGTACAACGTGCGAGCGGGAGTCGGTTCGAGTCTATGTATGCGCGGGGAAGGCGGAGGATAGAAGGCGGAAGATGGAGGATGGAAGGCGGAGGCTAGGGCGCAGCTGCCGTTCCTGGCTCCACAGGCCCTGGGGGCGGTCGATAGTGGACGACGAGCGTGCCGATGCAGCAGTCCGGGACGGGGGGCTCGGCAGCGTGCTTTGCGTCGTCTGGCGGGTCGGTGCGGCCGTTCACGGGGGAGACGTTCACGGAGAGCGGGTCCTTCTCGCACTCGTTGGCCGGCCACTTCTCCTTCTCCGGCTTCTTCCCAGTCCCCGTCGACCGATATGGGGCGAGGAACGAGAACGGGTGGGGAGAGGGCATGGACACCGTGACTGCGAGCTGCACTGCGCGGACGGACGGGGTGCCGGTGCCGGCTGCACTCTTGTGGGAGGCGTGCGGGTCGTGTGAGCGGCGAGAGGGGCGCAGGCTGTCGGGGACGAGTGCGAGCACCCGTCTGCGCCATATCTCGGTCCGGGAAGGGATCGGGGACGGTCCTGGCGTCGCAGACGTCTCGGGGGACGGGAGGTACAGCGCTGCGAATGGCTATATGCGCACGGATGTCGATGAGCACCCGTCCTTCGACCTCGGAGGAGTGCGACTCACCGATACACCTCCCCACCCTCCCGCCCCTGTCGATGTCATATATGCGGAGTCGGCGCGGGGCACGATGTGCACGTCGAGCAGCTTGGGCTTCTCGCCGAGCGTCTTCTGGGGGTCGGGGAAGCCGCGGAGGCCGGGGGTGCCCTGGACGGCGACGGTGGGGCGCATGCGGCGCATGAGGAGGATGCCGAGGAAGGCGCCGAGGAGGAGGCCCGCGGCGATGCATACGAGGATGAGGGGGGGCCCGCCGGGCGACTGGAAGATGGAGTTGAAGGTCGGGGCGGGCGGGGCGACGGGGGGCGTCGGGGTCGTGGGGGTCGTGGTGGTGCTCGACATCGTCGCGCTGAGCTGGACTCGTGACTCCTGCTCTGTAAATTATGCCTGAAGCTTGAGCCGGGCGCACGACGTTCAGAGGCAGAGTGGGCGGAGAGAGCGAGACATGGCGCGGTGTATATTGAGGGCGGGAGCAGGGGCTGAGGTGAGCGTGCGCCTCAGATACTGTACAGCTGCCGATCGAAGCGCGGAACACGCCAGATGTTGGGCCAATGGGTACATCTACGTTGTGAGAGGCCTGCTCATCCTCTCAGGATTGCTGCGCCGTTCCCATCGTCCGCAAGCTGTCCGGTAGGCGTCGACATCATCCCGTTGCGCAGCAGAAGTGAGGTGACTGAACAGGCGCCCATGGAGGAGGAGGAGGTGTCTGCGCCGTTCGGGGTACATACTTACTATGTACGCTTTCACACTTCCACACGATCTCGTTGTACAGAACTGACTCCCGTACCCGCAAGTGCGACTCCAATTGCAAGTCTTCCGGGGAATCTCTAGGTGAGACGTGTGCAGTACATGCTTACTTGCTTGCTTTAGGCCGACGACGCTCTCCTTGTCGATCACTTCGCAGACGCGACGTCATAGCAAAGTCGCAGTTCGCTTCCCGCCCTTCTTATGAGGTCGAAACGTACCGCGAACAGGCCCTCTTCCTTCCTCCCCCGCTTCCCCCTCGTGCGCTCAATACCTGTGCCCGCTGCCAATGGTTCGGCCTTCATCAAAGTTCAAACGCTCGCAAGAGGGACGTCAAGAATTTGGGGATGAGAGGCTGTGTTTGCGACCAGGCGGTGAAGCTTGAAGTTACAGTAAGTTGAAGATCATCCCGGTGGACCTGGTTGGACAGACGTGGATATGGAGGCGGTGATCAAGCTTAAGGAAGAGGATGTGGACTATGGTGGTCGGAGGTCTGGCTGACCATACCCATCTGGCTGCGCAGTGCGCCGTTCGAACGTCGCTATTCTGTGCCAACAAAGCCTGGCACACGATCTGGTCGCAACTCAGAGAACATTCGTGCTCCCGTACGTGCGACTCCAAGCTTTCCAGACGTCAGAATCAAGGCGCAATCGTCTCCCCGCATCGTCGCGCGCAGTCAGGCCCCTCATTCTCCAAGTGAGACGGCGACGTGCAGTACTTGCTTGCTTGGCCGACGACGCTCGACGTTCGACGCTCTCCGAGGCTACCGTCCTTGTCGATCGGAATTCGCAGACGCGACGTCAGACTCATAGCAGAGTCGCAGTTCGCTTCCCGCTCTTATAAGGTCGAAACGTACCGGTTGGCACCTCGAACAAGCCTTCTTCCTCCCCCCGCCGCCTCCCCCTCGTGTGCTCAGTGTGCCCGCTGCCAATGTTTCGAGAGGCTGCGTTTCAGGTGATTGCGACCAGGCGGTGAAGATCATCTCGCAGGTGGACCTTGTTGGACGGACGTGGAGATGGAGGCGGCGGTCAGGGAGGAGGATTGTGGTGTCTGGACTATGGCGGGAGGTATGGCTGAGCACTTACCACCATCCCCGTCGAGCTCTGTACACCGTTCGGGCCTTGCCATTGCCAACAAAGCTTTCCACGCGTTCCTTTCACACTCGCGCTCATGCGATCAAACTTCCTGCGTTTTCGGGCTGTCGTCTTCGACATTCGATGAGAAGTCTGGAGGAGCTTCGGGGGACATGATGTCTGGGTGAAAGCGGGTTCACAAACGGTGTTTGTCCTTTGAGTCTTACGCCCTCGGAGGCAAGCCTTGGCAGGAACGCCGCGCGGCACTCCCAGGAGCCTCCAGTAGCTCGCAGTCAGTTTCTTAAGTTTGCGAACGTGATCCCGCTGCTCCCGCCGGCGACACAGCACCCATCTGCATCAACTCTTGCCCCTCCATCTCCCCCCTGGCTGCGACATATGTACCCATCGAATGCAACCGTACGCACAGTCCACGTCCTGTACATGGGCGACGGCACGGTCCCCGCGCTGCCAATCGCATCGCGTCTTGCGCATCCCCATCGGTTTCACCTCCGTCTCTGCAGCTGACCTCGCGCAAGCGGGAACCACCGTTCGCTATCCCCGCCAGTATGTCTGTGATCCGGGGTGCGCCTATGCGCATTCATCGAATCATCCGCCCAGAGCGCGCTCCCCACTGTAGCGGACTTCCGGCCTCGCTCGAAGGCCCTCCAGGCTCCGTGACGTGAAGGATGAAACGCCCCCCGAGCTACGTACATATTATCATGCGATACGCGGTGTGGGGCGAGCGTACGAGTTGAGTCATTTTCCCCCGTGCCATATATCTGTCCTCGCTCAAGATTGTGGCCTCGAGTGACTCTAGTCTTAGGGCTGCCTCCGTGATCGTCCGACGCCCCATCTGGTCCCAGGTCCACCGCCTCGACCGTTCCTTCCCATGAACGCGGTACGGACACGAGCAGCTCGAGGTGAGTGTTCACAGCTTGCTTGGTGTGGCATGCCGCGTGCGGCGGTCACCAGCAGACGGAGATGTGGGCAGCGGCGGAGGGAAGAACCGGATTGAAACCATGATCTGCCCTCCGAAGCCCTGGTGTCTGTGCCTGTCACTACGGGTATTTTGGGCGGTCATCTGTTGCCGGCGACGGCCCCGGGAGCTTACTTGTCGCCAACCGCCCATTCGTCCGTCGTCCGAGGGCATCAGGCAGCCCGTGCTGATCATCTAGACCAACCTATGTACGCTAGCGGGCGGCGTCTGCTATAAATCCTTTCCGTGCCTTCCACCTCGCTCTCTTTCCCCAAACGCGCCCCCTGCTCTCGTACCACGTCTCTTCTCTTCTCTTGGACCATTGCTTGCTTTTTCTTGCTGGACGAATATTGATACCTCCATATAATACCCTCGCACACTATACCTCGCTCTCGCTCGCCTCGTTACCCTAATCGCCCTCTCCAACACACGCTACACGTCAACGCCGCAAAATGACTATAGTCCTCACGCCCGTCTGGTCCAACGGCGTCCAGAAGCTCAAAGTAATCTCAGCTGGTGGTACGTTCCTTCTCCCCTGTTCTTGGCTTCCCCAATCCATCGTGCGGCTACTCAACGCCAGCTCCACTTTAGCGCCGACCAAGCCTGCCCACGGCCTCCTCCCTCCCGCGCACAACGATGCGATCCACTACCAGCGCTGCCTCGCGCAGCTGCGCTCGAAGGACAGGAACATCGAGAAATACATCTACCTCTCGCAGCTTAAGGATGCAGACCCGAGCATCTTCTACCGCATGTGCTTGGCGAACATGGCGGTATGCTTCGCGGGATCTCGAGCCTTGGCATCTGTCGCTGACGGCGGTGCTGTGTGGCTTCGCTTAGGAAATAACCCCCCTCATCTACACCCCGACTGTGGGCGACGCCTGCCTCCAGTTCTCGCAGATCTTCCGCCGTCCTGAGGGCCTGGTGCGTCGTGCTGTCTCTTTGACCCCCGTACGTTCCTGACTTGTGCCCCTAGTTCATCTCTATCAAAGACAAGGGCAACATTGGCAAGATCCTCCGCAACTGGCCCCGCATCAGCGAGGCTCGTATCTCGGTCGTCACCGATGGTGAGTTGGATGCCTTGGTGAGATGAAGTCCGCGACTAACACCCACTATGCAGGCTCGCGTATCCTTGGTCTGGGTGACCTCGGTGTGAACGGTATGCCCATCTCTATCGGCAAGCTGTCTCTCTACGTTGCCGGCGCTGGGTACGTCTCCGCTGCCCGAATGAATGACCGCGAACTCACTCTCTGCGACCTAGTATCCGCCCCGAGTCCACCATCCCCATCTGCCTCGACCTCGGCACCGACACCCAAAAGTTCCTCGACGACCCGCTCTACCTCGGCCTGCGCCAGAAGCGCGTGCCCACCAAGGAGGCGGACGAGTTCATGGAAGAGTTCATGCAGGAGATGGCCGCGCACTTCCCGAAGCTGCTCATCCAGTTCGAGGACTTCTCGACGGACAAGGCGTTCGCGTACCTCGACCGCTTCCGCCACCGCTACCCGCTCTTCAACGACGACATCCAGGGCACGGGCGCGGTCGTGCTCTCGGGCTTCATCAACGCCGCGAAGCTCTCGTCCGCGGCGTCCGGCCGCCCGCTCACGGACCACCGCATCCTGTTCTTGGGCGCGGGCTCGGCCGGCGTCGGTGTCGCGATGCAGCTCATGAGCTTCTTCAAGCTGCACGGGCTCTCGACGGAGGAGGCGCGCAGCCGGATCTACCTCGTCGACTCGCAGGGCCTCATCTTTGACGGCCGCGGGCCCATGGCGGAGCACAAGAAGTGTGCGTATGATCATACTATGCTCGCTCCGCGTCCTGCCCCGTGCCTCCCGCTGACCTCTGCTTCCTCCCAGACTTCTCGCGGACGGACTACCAGGGCCCGCCGATGACCGACCTGACGGAGATCATCAAGCTCGTGCGGCCGACCGCGCTGATGGGTCTCTCTACGACCAAGGTGCGTAACACGGTCGCCGGCACCGGCTCGCGGACATGTAGCTCACGCACTTGCACCCACCGTGAACAGGGCGCGTTCAACCAGTCTGTCATCCAGACGATGTCCGCGCTGAACCCGCGGCCGATCGTGTTCCCGCTGTCAAACCCGGTGCGGCTCTCGGAGTGCGAGTTCCACGAGGCGGTCGAGTGGTCGCAGGGCAGGGTGCTGTTCGCGTCGGGCTCGCCGTTCCCGGAGGAGGAGTACGGCGGGAAGATGTTGTACCCTGGTCAAGGTGCGTCTCGTTCCTCTCTGCCCTTCGTGTTGGCTCCCACGGCTTCTGCACCTCCTCGCTCGTGTGTTTGGTATCCGTTGGCTGACCGCGCCCTCTGCCCCGCAGGAAACAACATGTACATCTTCCCCGGCCTCGGGCTCGGGGCGATCCTCGCGCGCGCGTCGGCGGTGACGGACTCGATGGTCGAGGCGTCGTCGCTCGGGCTCGCGGACGCCCTCACCGCGGACGAGCGCGCGGACGACCTGCTGTACCCGCGCGTGGAGCGCATCCGCGAGATCTCGACGGAGATCGCGCTGGCGGTGATCCGCGCGGCGCAGAAGGCGGGCGTGGACCGCTCGACGGACCTCCGCAAGATGTCGGACGCGGAGGTGCGCGCGTTTGTGCAGGAGCGGATGTATAACCCGTAGGCATGCCCGGCATGCATGGGGCCCCGTCCGTCTGGCTCTCTGACACCCCACCCGGTCTTATTCTTCCACCTCCAACCCCGCCACATGTATGCACATCTTCAGTACGGCTCTGAGGTCTTCGGAGTACCCACTTCCTGTCCTTTCCCCGTCCTTCATTGCGTCGCGGTTTCCATCTAGATGCGAGATGCTAGACGCTACTACTATCTATGCCCTCTCTACACTTTTATCTCATAGATTCGTTGGTCTCGCGGGCGTCGCAGATTGTAGAATTTGATTGCACGATTGATATAAGTAACGCGAAGTCATAGAGTATAATGGATCTTTGGATTGAAACCTGCGGCTGGCTGGCAACGACCGTGACGGGGCTGATCATGAGGTAGCGTCGACTGTGAAGTGAGGTATGTGGTTGCCTTTCTCCTGTGCATATGTGGCTCCCTTGCTGAAGAGACCCTACATGCATACGTCGAGGCATGACTTAGACGTTCTTGGGTGCATGATACTTACATGTGTCGTGTTCTTGAGGCGCGAGGCTGACCACAACATCACGTCAACAGGGTGCTAACGTACAATCGTGACAAAGACTATCAGGCGTCCCGCGCGAGTACCCGTCGCGTTGTGAGCAATGCTCCTGCTCGATACGCCTGCCAAGCAGCAACACTTCCTGAGTACTGCATACGCGGTCGTAATCGTGCTGACTCGCGTCAATTGCGCCATTGGGTTGTATGACAATCTCCATGAGTAAGCGACTAGCACTCGTTCGAGAGGTTATAAACTCTGCGAGGTACCAGAGCCAGACGTCAGACACCGGCACATTCCCAACGTAAACCTGCAAGCACTTATCGCCATGAGCACTACCACCACCACCACCGACGTTCTGAAGGGTTTGAACAAACCGGACGGGTCGTTCAACCGCCCGACTTCATCGTTCAGGGACGTCATCGAGCAAGGCGGACGTTTCGAGCCCGAGAAAGGTGAGGTTCGTATATGCGTCGAATACTACTTAGTTGCTAACTGAGCTCCTCATGATATAGGTCGCTACCACCTGTTCGTCTCCCTTGGGTGTCGTAAGCCGTTCAATTATCCACAGAGTCAGCAGGAAGTGGCTAACTTCGGTGTGCACCACGGCTGGCAGCGTGGGCCACGCGGACGCTCATCGTTCGCAAACTGAAGGGCCTAGAAGACTTCATTGGTCAGTTCGCGACCATGCCTCCTATGCCGCAGGCTGCGCCTGGACTCACGTACGCTCGCTGCCAGGTGTCTCCGTCGTAGCCCCGCATCTGGGAGAGAACGGCTGGCCCTTCGCCAAAGTCGACCCCTTCCCGGGAGCGGACCGCGATCCGTTCTACGACTCGGACAACCTCAAACAGATATACCTCAGAGCGGCGCCCAACTACACCGGACGGTACGCGTCGCCCGTCCGCCTATAGTGGCCGATCTGACTAAAAGGGGTTCTATATGCGACAGGTTCACGGTCCCGGTGCTGTGGGACACGAAGAACGAGACGATCGTCAACAATGAGAGCTCGGAGATCATACGCGTCTTCAACACCGCGTTCAACCACCTCCTCCCCGCCGACAAGGCCGCGATCGACCTGTACCCCGAGGAGCTGCGCAGCGAGATCGACGAGCTCAACGGATGGGTCTACGACACCGTCAACAGTCAGTAGTCGTGTCCGGCTTCCCGCAGAGAACGCGTGCTTACTTATGTTGCTGTTGCACCTTGAACGAGCGCAGACGGGGTCTACAAGTCCGGCTTTGCGAGGTCCCAGCAGGCCTACGAAGAGGCTGTCTACAAGCTCTTCGACTCGCTCGACCGCCTCGAGAAGATCCTCACAGGCAAGGACTACCTCGTAGGCGACAGGTTGACGGAGGCCGACGTCCGTCTCTTCGTGACTATCGTAAGTTGAATGTCTTCTGCATGCGTGGAGGTGCCGCTGACCGTTCTCGCCCTCCAAGATCCGTTTCGACGTAGCATACCACGGCGCCTTCAAGTGCAACATCCGCACGATCCGCGATGGATACCCGGCAATTGACCTGTGAGCTAAAGCAGCCCCGCTGGATCTGTGTGTGCTAGCACCGTGCTGACGGCGGTCTCCCTCCAGATGGTTGCGCAAGCTGTACTGGAAGAACCCTGCGTTCTCGGAGACGTGCGACTTTGTCCACATCAAGGAGGGCTATTATCAGTTGAACAACCCGCACAAGGTGGTCCCTGTCGGTCCGATCCCTGCTATCCGCCCGCTGTGAGGGTACATAGTATGCTGCGCGTGTGGACAATTGGCAGTGGATAATGGACGGCTATATTCTCCGATGTACGATAGTTTAGCGTCGCCTGTTGGTGTGTATGTCGGTCAGCGCAATGAGAGCAGGAAGGTGTTCGTCTCCCCTAGACACTTGTCGATCCAGTATAGGAATGTGTAGGAGGCCGGCTGAGATAGCGCATGAGCAGAGTTCGCGACGCGACGCCCCGTCTGCCTCCTGCCTAGGTCCCACCAATACGCATATAACCGACTGAATCTCTTATCCTCACACAGCAGCCTCTCGGGGACACCGCGTGCGCGTCGAAGGGCGGACCCCACGACAGACCCACTAAACCTCGTCAGCGGGTCGTCAGGTGTCGCCTCATGCATGAGGAGGGGCGGTTGTGTTGGGTGTGGACAGTAGGGGCATTAATATCACTTGCAGCCAGGTATGACGAAATGTGCTCGCGCTGCGCGAAGACGAACAGCGCGACCGTGCTAACGGCATACGTAGTGGCTCAGGGACGTTGATGATGCATTACGGCAAAGCTGGTAGTACACATAGCACAAGTGCAAGATTGCTGTCGACGACGTACGATCGTGGGTGAGGAGTCCAAGCACGGGGTGCGCATACACTCACCCGAAACTGTCCAACCCTAATCAAATAGTGCACTCTATCGCTTACTGCTTCTTGGGTGCATCCTTGTTCAGCTGGTCGTGCTCCTGCTGCAGGCGCTCCTGTAGGAAACGGAGATGGGAACGTCAGAGCCTTCCCTCAGTTGACTCAAATGGCACGTACGAGCTCCGCCTTCTTGTCAGCAATCTAGTATAACAAAGATATGAGCAACCATCAAGCCTTGAGTGCACACGGAGACGCACCTGCTTCTTCAACTTCTCAAGCTGCTCCTTCTCGTGCTGGCGAGCATACTGGTCTGTGACATCCGTTCAGCGAGCATGTCCTTCGGCTCCGTCATGGTCATCCCTGACCTTCGTGAGCCTTCTCCTTCTTGCTGCTCATGCCGTCAGCATACGATACGCGTGTGGTCCGCGAAAGCTAACACTCACTTGAACGCGTTTTCCGAGTAGAAGCGCGCCGCAACGGGGGTCATCGCCGCACGGGGCGCACGAGCAGCAGAGCGGACAGCGATTCTTGCGAGCATCGTAAAATGTGGTAGCGAGTGAGGGTGGTGGTGGATGGTGGGTGAGGAGGAGGAGAACGGAGAGATATACGCGACCGCCGTGCGGGCTGGCCTGCTCGACAGACGCCGACTCGCGTCTGGCCGGCGCCGTCGTGCCGAGACTCACCGAGGCCATGTCACGCGGGGCGTTCCGTCACGTCACGACCATCCCTCTTCCGCCATCGACCATGTCCTCCGCTGTCCTCAGGCAGGCCTCCGTTGCCGTACGTCCTTTGCTCGCTGTTGGAGACATCGACGAGGGCCCTAAACACGTTTGACCCTTAGGCTCGTGCGGTCTCCCGCCAGTGCGCGTTCTCGACCTCCGCCGTCGCGCGGAAAGGTGCGTGCGCGCTGGAAACTCGGGCACCGTGGCAAGAACTGACGCATAATCACTCGCATCACTCTCCCTCGGGCGCGTCTGTCATGACCAAAAAATGCAGACCTGGTTCAGGAGCTCTACATTCAGCAGTTGAAGGCGTACAAGCCTCCTCCGCCGGTGCGTCCCATTTTCCATGACCCACGACATCATCACACCCACCGCGAACCATAACATATCACCCCACCCCCGTACCCATATACGCACGAACATACATGCTGATGTACGTCTCTCTCTATAGCCCAAGGACGCACACGTCGGCGTCGTCAAGTCCTACTCGCTCCCGCCCGCTCCCCAAGCGCCCTCTCTCCCCGCCGACCTCGCGGGCGAGCTCTCCGCCTGGGACGCCGCCGAGCCCACATTCGCGGCTGCCGCGAAGCCCGCTGCGGAGGGCGAGTCGGCCGGCCCGACTGGCGCGGAGCAGTTCCTTGCCTTCCTCGAGGCCGACGAGCCCAAGGCCGAGGCGCACCACTAGATCCGTGCCCGAGCGTCGCTTACTGTCGCGAGTAGGGGAGAAAATGTTCGCTAGAGGAGTAGATTGAATGCAGCCGCTGTGCTTGACCTCCCCGTGGTGCGATCTCATCCGAATGTCAGCAGTTCGGCGCACGCATCGGCTACACGACCCGAATGAGACTGTCGCGCTGCTGGTGCCGTCACACAGACTTCGTTAGCTTGCGACCTCCAGAGAAATGGCTCGGCGCATGAGAGCCAACTGCCTTGCGCTATTGCTGACAAACTCATCCCCATGAGTATGTCCACCATGAGCCATGTCCCGTCATGGAGAGCAACGGGACCCGCTTCAAGTACAAGTTTGTGCTCTCTGCCGCTTCGCGTTACGGCACACCCTCACACTGCCGCTGAGAGTCCATCATGCGGCGGACATTGAGGTGTGGCCGAAGAAGGGTACGGTTCCCGACCTCCTGAGTCTACTTCAACGCATCAGGATCCAGTTGCTTGAGAGCAAGGGTCTCTTTTAGCAGCGTCGATGTTCACTGTCGTGGAAGGTACGTCGTTGAGGGCGTCGATCCTGGGACAACTGTTTAATCTAATCATCTTGCGACACAGCCGCATTAGTGGAAGGAGCGAAGAGACCGACGTCTTTGTACCCTCACTTGTGCGACGACCGATGTCAGTATGTAACATCTCAGGGACAGTGCTCATCCTCACAAAATGCGACTATTCTCATGCAGAGTCCCGGTCCCTGTCCCCGTCTGCCTCTCGCGAGGCGGCTGTTGCTTACATGGAACCTAGCTCCGTAGCGACGTCCTCGGACCTCGGGTTCGTCCCGATTACCGCGTACAACGCAAATATCATATCATCAAAGGTCGTCGGTGCCGTTGAAGGTTTGGCTTCTCTCTCGGGCCGTGGCGCTCGAGACCTTATCAAGCTCCATCTTACCAGGCTGCCCCCATCACCACTCGCTGGCTCACAGCGAGCACGACCAGTAGTCAACGGCCCTTGGGACTCAAGTTTTTAGTTGGCGGGATAGTGTGAGTATGCCTTTGCGGATGTCCCGACATGTGCTAAGACTGATATATTGACGAACGTTCACAAGATCCTACCGGAGCTCACGATGCCGGACAACGACTCCTCATCCTCGCCTATCGTCCGCATCCCCGTCGAGGTCTTCAGCAAGATCCTCGTCGCGGTTGGAGACGATCATCGCACTCTCTCCGCCTGCAGTCTGGTCGCCAAGCGGTGGCACGACATCGCCGTTCCCTACCTCTTCTCAACCATCGTGTTCCGAGGCGGAAAACATCGCCCTTTCGCTCTCTTATGGGACTTTTTGGAGAAACATCCACACGTCACGCAGTTTGTGAAGGGAATGCGGATAAGCAGTGACATCTTGGACTCTAATCTGAAGGCCGCGGAGTTGAGAACGGGCATCGACGATGTGACGGTCGAATTTGACAAAATCAGCGCCGTCCTGAAGCTACCCGCACTCGAGGAACTCGTCTTGGAAAGGCTCTCCCTTTCGCCCCCACCGGCTGAGGAGCCAATATTACCCATGTCACTTCAAACACTATACGTCGACGACCTTCTACCCTCCAAGGACAGCGACGTCGGCCGCATGGCAACAGTATGCATGCTCCTCGCAGCTTGCTCCCCACATACTCTGAAGCTCCAGCTTTACTTTCCACGCCCCCTCGATATGGAGCACGACGTTCGCTTCATTTCTCCTCGTTCCAGACGCATTCACACCGTGATTCTGGGATACAATGCCGCACGGCTTCACCATGAATGGCTTGAGGCTGTACTCGTTCCCGACGTACTCCAGGAGCTCTCGACATACTGCTCGACCGGTCCCCCCTTAGAGAACATCGCATCCTTGCGCTCTCTGCTCTTCTCCGCGGGCCGTTGCCTCGAAAAGCTGGATCTCGCTGGCTCGACCGTCACCGATGCGGGGACTCCGACCAGTAAGCAATACGTAGCATCAACAATTTCCGGCCAGTACTGACCTCTCGTCCTGGGTCCACCCTTACACAGCCCATCCGTTAGCCCACTGGAGTTCAGTTGGCGAGATGCTCTCGGCATGCGCCCGTCTTCGTCTTTTCAACATCAGACTCTACCACGTTTCTGACGAGGATGTGCATGCGCGTATATCCGCGTTCCAGGAGGATGTCGACGTCTTCAAGCGGCTTTTCTCTTATGCCCCGCACACACTCGAGTACATAACCATCACCGTGTTGACTCCCCCGACGCTGTCACTCGCTCTTTGCGACCTCGCTAGCCTGGACCGCCCGTGGTTCCGCGGGCGGTGCCCGGCACTCAAGAGGATGCATGTCCGATACTACGGAATCTACGCTTTGCCCCAGGTCGAGAGTGCTGCAGTCGCGGCCCTTCCGGGTCTCCACCGCGCAGGTCTTCTGCGCGTTACGCTCAATCTGTCTGCGTTGTCTTGATGACTTCTCTCGGCTTGAATGCAAGCCACGGACACGACTCTCCGTTCCTGCCGGGTGTACCTGCAGTTCCTTGGACTCGGCTCGCCCCGTAGTATGTAGCTATGCTTGTCTCACATGCCTCGCTTCGTTGCCCCGACGCGGCGTTCCAGTTGTACTACTATGTATGCGGACACGATCTATGGATGCACGAAACCACTTGTGTGTGGCGGAAGCGGCCAAGTCCGGCAAACCCTTCGTCAGGCTCTCTACAAATGATCCAATTACGGCCGGGTCGAGCGGTCAGGGAATAGTGAGATGATGCGCATTGTCATCGGGCAATACTTATACGGACGTCCGTCTGATGGTGCTGCCGAGCGTACTCGTGTAAGGAAAAATGTTCTCGTCGTCAATACGATGCTGGAGTGTAAGCCAGGGATTAATATCGTTCGTCATGATACGTGCCACAATTAGGCCGGAACAAACATCCAATATTGCTACACGATACTTTACACGTCCAAAGCAGGCGAACCCGGATCAGAGGTTCTTGATGAATCTTTGACAGTCGAACGCGAGCCCGCGGTGCATGCTGCAACTGGACATGTTATAGAGCAAAACCTCCGGTCGCCACCTAGCCACTGCGAGTGTGTGAGACGACCCGCAGTAAAGCACCTGCCGAAAGCTCCGGCAACGTCTGCACAACCGCTTCCCGCAAGAAAGGGATGTCCGCAAGACGACCCGTATCTGACAGTTGCACTTCCACCTTCACGACCTGCAGCTCCTCCGTCAAGGTCCCCCGAGCCAGCGCCGTGTCGAGCGTCGCCAGATCCCAGAGCTCCGGCTTCGTCCCGTCCGTGAAGAACGGCTTCCTCGACGTGCTGAATCCGTCGCAGGCCAGGCACACGGTGACCTCGCGGAGCGTCCTGGGGAGTTGCGGGGTGAAGATACCGCTGAAGAGGGACGAGCGAGGATCGCAATCCTCTTGCGCGAACGACGTGCAGATTTCGGAGGGCGGCTTGATGGGAACGACGATGCGGAGACTCTCGAGAGCGCGACAGGTCGGCAGTACTTCTCCGAGGTCGGCCCCGCGTACAAGAGAGAGGTCTTCGGCTGCATCATCGTGTCAGGCATCAGGTTCGTCGTTACGGAGGGACATAAGACATGAAACGTACCATCCCATCGAGCGGTAGCCGCATGCACGAGGTGCGACAAGTCGATGTCGAGGGAGGTGACCGTATGCCCGGCTTCGCGGATGAACGAGCACAGGCTGGCGTAGTGATCGTCCGAATCGATGGCCACGGTCAAAGAGCGCAAACGACGACGGTCAATGATGTGTCTGAGAGGGTCCAACAGTCCCGCGGCGTCCCGGGCGATGACGAGGTTTGGGATGATGACCGGGTGAGGGTGGGCGTGGAGCGCTGGTGGGAGAGCGCCATCTTCCAAAGACATGCGTTCAAACTGGACAGTATCGACGGTGATGATATCCGGTAGCATGCGGAGGAAAGCGAGTGTGGTGTTGCACTGCAACTCGAGGTGTTTTAGCTTGAAGGGAACGACCGTGTTACCAACTGCCCTCCGCAAGCGACCCTGGCGCGGATCAATGTCCTCGAAGGCCAGCTTCTGCAACGCCGTCAAACAGGGAAGAACAGCAGCGAGCGACGCGCAATTGAACGAAGGGGATCCATCGTTGAACTGGAGCAGGTTTGGTCCACGCCCTTGGCCGAGGTATGGCATGCTTTCAATCTTCCGCTGGAAGGAGATGGACTTCACATGCTTGCAGATAACCGGGTTGCCGCTTAGGAAAGTGAAGAGGTGCTTGAACTTCCTGCTCGACTTCGCCTTCACAAAGGCGAAGAGGAAGGGAAGGCAGATTTCTCTCCAATCCTTCGACAAGAGAGAGCAACGCGCGAGACTGCGCTTGTCGGGCACGAGGAACTTCAGCACCATGGTGCGCAACTCCACGGGCAACCTGTCAATGGTGGTGCGTCCGTACTGGATCCTAGCCATGATCGCGAAGTGACCTTACAGAAGCACTGTGTGAGAGGCAGCCACCGATATGCACTGAAGGTACGTACGAGGTCCCGGGCTTGTTGGGTCTGCGGTAGATGGACTGAACGTGTACGAGCTGTGCTTGAAACAATGCAAAAGAATGCTGGATGTGTCTGAGGGATAGAGACAGGACGTCAGCACGGACCGAGGATTTATAGTCTTGCGAAACAAACCGAGCCAAGTGCGGACATCGCAACAGTGGCGGGCTCGAACAATGTACATTTGAGCCACTCGAGACGAGTCGGTGCGGAGGATGCTTAGAAAGAACAAAGTAACCGCGACTTTGTGACCGTTGTTTCGCTCAACCTGGTTGTGTTTGTGAGTGGTTGTTTACAAGGTCGAGAAAGGGGCAAGAGTGCACGAAGCCCGAGGCTGGTTCCTGGTGAAACACCCCAGAAAGAATATTGCTGGCTGAATGGCGTGTGGAGGATAGGAACATTCAAAGAAATGTCTGCGGCCTGTTATCCTGTATGTTTCATTAGCACCCCGTAAGTATACGTAGCAGAGTGTAGGTTGCTGTCTGCAGGTGTCCTCACGGCCACTAAGGATCTAATGGAGCCGGAATGGCGAGGCAGGGTCGGCGGCGGTAATTTTTTACGTGTATCTGTGCGTCGACTGTCATGACACTGACTCGCTGCCAGTTCCTTCCGACGCTCACAGTCCCACTGCTCCGTCTGATGCACAGATGCGGCATGCCTCCCATACCTGCCCTGCCGGTTGGACTGCATGAGACGATGGCGTACCCTCAGAATGTCCCAAGCATGCCATGAACTGAAACAAAAAAACCTTGCTCATCAATGGGAACCTTCGCACACAACGTGCCTTGATCAATCAACAAGGATAAAGCACATATGCAGGAGACAATGACGCACGAAGACTTTGATCCATAGTTCTCCTGCAAGTCTAGCAGTCATAGCAGCACGACCTGACGGAAAAAAAGCTGCAAGTGCTATCCAGAGGACGCAAGACAGGCTAGGTGTCTGATCAAGATGATGCTGGAGGTCAACTTCGTTAGATGGGGAGAGAGTCGAGACAGGTTGCGGACGACAACGTCACTGGCATCAGCGTCTTGACTGCCTTTTACGGAGCACGGGTGAGGCGCTTGTCCCAAACCACCACTGCACGACTAGGCACGACTGCCCTACGTCGCGGCGGTGATAGCGAGCGCTTCAGGTTCGTCCTCTCCTTACTACCACGACCATACACTTGATCTATTCGCGGTAATCGTACTGAAGGCCACATATTGAGTACAAGTGCGTTGGCATGATCTTTGGGAACGATCATGATCCTCACAAACTGATGATCAGCTTCAGAATACTTACCACGCAGATCGGATGGCCCCTATGTTTGGCCGAGTACCTGCGACAGCCATGTCCTCCATCGCCAAGTCCATAGTCAATGCGAAAATCTGCATGCCCCTCTCAAGGGTATCAATCACGAGAGTATCGGTGCAAAGACTCGAACGCTTGTTCGCAAGATACAGCCCACAAATGACGGCGCATGCCTCCACGGTGTCCCAGTCCGAAGCATCCACAGGCAGCGTATCGCCCGGCTCACGCTCGGATTGCATGAAGGACGTCACACGTCTTGCTCTTAAATTCAACAGAGACGAGGATGTGTTCCGAACACATCAAGCGCGTACGGGGAGTCTCGCGAGTCGCGAGACTCCCCGTACGCGCTTTCACCTCCCTCGGAAGCCTGAGCATCTTCGGCGGCACAGTACGGGTCCACGAGGGTGCTCATGGACCTCCGGAGCGCCTCCTATCGCTCAGTAATCTGGACCTGAGCCACGTCAAGAATCACGATGCTTCAGACGAGAAGCTGGGTAATGTGCTCTTCGCAGTTCTCGAACAGCTCCCCGTGGTTTCCATAAAACGCCTCAGCATTGGCGGTGCGTACGGCGACCGATACGAAGACCCGACTGGGGAGCTGGTCAAACCCGACCCACAATCATACGGCAGCTTAGAGGTCCGCGATATCGTGTTCGACAGGTGCGCCTCGACCTACGACCACTTCCTGTACCTCTCGCTGGTCCTTGTCCCGGGAAGTCTCATCACTTTGCGCGTCGAACTGTCAAACTGGAAAGACCTTGAGGCGCTACGGGACCTTCTGATTGCGGCGGGACATCTCGTAGTGTCACTCGACATCAGCCTGATCAACCTCATCGAGCATGAAGAGTGCAACAGTCAGTCGCCTTCAATCATCTTTCCTCATAAGCATAGAGGTGCTTACTTTTGTCTGCGGACAGAGCAATCCGGACCGATGCCTCCATGGAACTTCCTGGCCGACTGTGTTGCCGCCTGCCCGCGGCTAAAGCAACTTAGACTGCGGGTGCTCCCCCGCAAGAATGACATTCTCGACGCTGCGAAGGACTTCGACCTTTCGCGGTACGTACCTTTCGGTACCGTCCTGCGCGTGCTGCCGCCTACTATCAAACATCTCGCCGTCCGTTTCACCGCAAGGTGGGATACTTGCTTTGGGGGCGAAGACGGAACAACGTGGGACCTCCATGCACTGGACGACGCGATACCGAGCTCGAGGTTTCCTCTCCTCCAAGGGGTGTCGATCGAGTACGAGCTTGGGGACTTTGACATTCCAGACACAGTCCGTCATGTGGTCGCAAAGGGTTTGCCCCGCTTGACTTCTTCGAAACGTATCTCGTATACAGATGGAAACCGTATGGATAGTGCAGAAAAGCCTGCCGACGACGTAAGCCTTGAAACTCCCTCTCTTGCGCTTCGAGCTGAACGAACCCGCCAGGAATGATATCAGCCGTATACGGCGGAGAACGTACCCTGCTGAATTGTCGAAAAGGGCTTGTTGGTGAAGCAATACACTGTGGAACTTGAGGACTTCATCGTCTGTTCCACGGCGAGGTGGGATACGGGTATCAGGCCCAAGATACTGTTGTGTGACATCCGTGTAGTCTACACAACGCTTTTCCTAGCCCGAAGACCCCCTGCTTGAGGAAATGGTTATCGAGTACGGGTTTGGAGACATTGGAACTGCGCATCAAGATGGTCGTTGGTGATACTATGCCCAAGGTGACGTCGTCGGACTGCGTTTGGTATGAATACAAAACCTACGGGGCTGCTCAAGTACGTCCCAACTTCGCGCTTGCGTGCGCAGCAGTGTCTTATGTACCTAGCATTCGCAATCAGCGACCACCGCACACGCGCATACGTGGAAAGTCTTGTGACTATTCTTGACACGGTTCTATTGTCTCTAGCAGTCTGCTCTCGGATGCCTAGAATACAGAAGATAGCACTATGTGGCCTTGACCCGCTCTACATGAATCTGGTGCGAGGCGGTGTCGGCTCAGCAGTTTCGGAGCATGCGTAGTAGTATGGGTTTCAGGAATGAGGAAGTCTCAATCGTCTCGAGGATCGTGATATCGTGAAGACGTGCACGTCGTATCAGGCGTGTCCGAAGAGCTTCCCGAGGAGCAGCTGTCGAGCTATGATCATCAGGACGACAGAGCTCATGACGGCGGATCCTGTAGCACAGGTGGTCAGTTTCCCCATGCAATATAACTGAGGGTACAATAAAGACCCACCTGCGTAGTAGCCAACATTCTCAAACTTGCCGGTGCGATCGAAGATGGCTCCAGAGATAGGAGGACCGGCGAGAGCGCCAAACGACAGAATTGTGAACGCCATGCCCGTGCGCATGCCGACCTCGGTGACCTTGCCCATCCGGACGAGAGGCTGGACCATGATTGCGATGAAGATGCCTGACGAGATACTGAAGGACCGGAGGTCAATACGGGACTGTAAGGAACGCGAGAGGGATGGACTGACCCATATAGGACGGCGACGGCGACGAGAGGTCCCTTGGTCTTCGCGAAAGGCCACGCGTAGGTCATGACCCCGGCGACGAAGGTGCCCGGGATCATGACGTTCATCGCACCTGAACCATGTGTGATTTGATGATCAGCCCAACGCGTCCACTCAGCAGTTGCGGCTTGAACTCACCGAAGCGGTCCGCTAGAACGCCTCCGCCGAGCCGGCCGACCAACGAGCATGCATTTGCGATCGACAGAAGATAGAAGGAGAGATCAGCATCGACGCCTGCGAGGAGGCCACTGAGCGACAGGTAGGTCAAACACTGCAGCAGCGTCAGCTTCGCTACGACTGCATGCTGAACGGTCAACGTACCGTGTATAGCCCGAGGAAGCTGAGGAACAAGGAGAGACAATAGACCATGTATGTAATGCTCTTGAACATGCCGAGATGAATGAAAGGACCAGGATGTGGATTCGCAGGTAGTCTCCGCGCAATAGTCTGTACAGCGTGTCAGCAACAAACGATGGAGGACAAGAGGCATTAAATATGACATACCATGTTGAGGACAAGAAGGAACGCGGCGACTATGAAGCCAGTGATGCGCAGCGTCCACTGGAAACTAGCGGGGGTTCAACGTACAGCCGAAAGACCGAGTGTAACGGGACGTACCTCTGGGTCTCGATAAGATTCCTGAGTATGATTGGGAAGATCGTCCCTCCAATACTTGAGCCACTCGCCATGCAGGCCAACGCCAGCCCGAGGTTCTTCTTGAACCAGTGCGCAACGACGCCCGCGGCTGCACTGAACACAACACCACTCGCAAGCTACGGAGAAGACGTCAGGATGCTTGAATGGATGGACGAGATGGATAGCTCACCCCAACGCCGAAGCCCTGACAGAGCAGGAAATGCCAGAACTCTGTGCACTCTCCCGTTAGGAAGGTGCATGCTACTAGCAGCGCGGAGGCAATGCCGACGGGCAGGCGGAGGTAGCCCATGTCGAAGAGTCTGCCGAACGCGAGGCCAGGCATGAACACGAGGGCGTACTATGTGGCGCCAGGGATCAGCGGGTCATTGACTATGGGCAGAAGCGAAGCTTACCTGTACGGAGCCAATCCACGCACTGCAGATGGAATTTGAGTACATCAAGGGACGCAGCGTTGGAGAGGGGCACCCACATATCTGACGGGGACATGTTCCGGAGGGTGTACTGTTCGTAGTACGCTTGGAAGATCTACGAGAGTTGTGTCAGCTTGTCTCGAGAAGGTCAGACGAAGTGGGTTACTCACTCCCCATGCGTTGATGAACCCGAATGTCGTGCAGATACCGGATGAGACCTGCAAGGATTAGTAAGTTGGGGAGCCTGATACCGATAACCGATGACTGACCCCGAGAACGACCAGCCACGCTCGCAGACCGCCATCGGGATACTCGTCCACATCCTCCACGTTCGCTTCTGCGGCACCCTTTTCAAGTTCACCGACGAGAAGGCTCTTCGTAGATCCCGGTGCTCGAAGAATGTGAACAGTAGCCGTAGACGACGCCACTGAAGAACTTGAAGGACCCCGAGGTTCGGCCATGTTGTGCAACTGTCACGGAAAAGAGGCAGACGCGGAACCCTCTGAGTCTCAACAGGCGAAGCGAAAATATAAAGCCATCTCTATCGTGACGGCACAAGCCTGAGATACAGAGCCGAAGGGCCCAAGCTCAGTCAATCACGCAGTTCCCGGTCTTGTAGCTCCCTTCCACGCGGATGAAGCCTTGTCCTCATACTGCCCGAAGCACAACACTACAAAAGACTGTGCGCCTTTCCGCATAGTAGTATCAGTCGATGGTGCGGTCCACCATGCAATTCTGTGGATTGGGACAAGTAAGCTCAAGCTGTACTGATCGGCAAGGGACGTACCACCATGTGGGATATGCAAGAACAAGACTTTCCAGTAACTGAGTCCTTTCGGCTATCGCAAATACCGAGATAGCGGGGTCTATACAGACACCGTACAAAGCATCGTCCACCGCTCGTGCTCGAGACACGCGCAAGGCTCAGTGGCTTGTACTTATCGGCCTCTACCGGCATGGACCGGCGGCCCCTCATTGACAGGTGGGTTATCTGAATAGCGAATCCGATGCAGGTTTCAAATCAGCTTCAGTACTTCGACTGTTCCGAGACGCATACTGACCTCGCATACGTGCATAGTACCACTAGTACAGTGGGGTCAAGTCCACAGACGAGCTCACCTTGCTTGGCCTCTCCGATGCATCACATGTGTTGCCGACACGGTGGACGAACGGGAATTGGGAGGGTACTCAGTTTGAGACCGCGCACAGTTGTTGCCTCAGATGACAGGCATGCATTCATGGCCATTGCTAAGTATCGGCGATTAAGTCGAGGACATACGCACATGGTGGTTGTCTCCAAGGTTGTTCTGAAACTTTCTGTAATCCGATTTGGGTTATCCAATAGCACAGCCACACTATGCCCTTCGTTACTTTTCTTCAGAATTCCCTGCACAGCCACTCTGACAATCGTGGTCATTTGAATGCGAGTCATGGCGATTGACTCGAATTGAGCCTTGACCTCCTCCTCCCTCCCTCAGGCCTCATGTTCCTACGTCTCGTCTTCGACTACCAGCTGCTCCGAGTCCAGCGTTATGCGTCCTCACTAGCGCCATATTCAACCTGCTCGGCGGCTTGATAACTCCATTCAGTTAATGCACGCCATGACGGTGATCGAGCGGGTACGCTGAGTACGCCGATGACGTGCCTGTAAGTCCTCGCACCTTATAAGGCATCTTGGTCCAACTAACTCTCTTCGAGATGAATCAGCTGCGCCCCCTCCGTCCCTTCTTGCGCATACATCCATCTCCGCGACTGCCTGGCAGTTCTACGAGACGCATATATTCGCGAAGTCTTCAGCCTCAAGTGTTCCATCACCCCCAACAGTTCCGCGCGCCCCACGCACAATATCGCGTCATGAGTAGCCAACGCGACGTCTCAAAGTTCACCGACATCAGCAAGAGCACAACGGAGGGAGATGGCTCGTTCAAGCGCAAGCCGTCTTCGTTCAGGGAGTTCATCGAGAAGGACGGGCGGTTTGCACCGGAAAAGGGTGAGTGTGTTCAATCAGTTTCGCTTCGATAGGCTTGGGAGCGGGAGGAGGCGGTTGCAAGAGGCGTTCGAGCACAGAGAGCGTAATTTGAGACTGGTGCGATATCCGTACGATCTGACGGTGCTGAGACATGCAATATTTCTGAGGGAGGTCAATGTCGTGGACACGGAGAGGACTCTGACGCGGATTCTGGGGAGGATTTTGGTTGAGACTCTTCCCAGAATCGCCGCCTACGGCACTTTGACCCCATATGCGAACGCGATTGTGGGAGGATTCCGAGACGAGTCTGAGTCCTCCGTTCATGGTGTTCGTTTGTCACAACCGCCCTCCTGCACATCTGTCCCGACAACCTGTACTGCTCATATGGCATTGAAGTGCCGGGGCAAGGGACCCTCTATGTTCATCCAATGTATGTCAATTCGTGAACCTGGGTTGCGTCAACTTGACATCAGGATTGTCCAAGTCCCCGATGTGGTCGTCGAGGACACCGTATTTGTCCTCGCTAACGCTACGCATCCGTCTCTCGAGTATAGTCCGACATCTGGGCTGGGAGCGCGCGGTATCACTGCAGCCGCTCAGGAGAATCCGAGATACGTTCACTACACTCCTGGTGTGGCCTGAATAGAGCGGCGGTAGCCCGTCTGGCCTGGACAGCAGCTTTGAGCGTGGCGGCACGGAAGTCCTGTCTTCCCAACACCTTACCAAACGAAAAGGGGGATATGCTCGACACTACAGAGTATATCATGTTATTCGACATATTCTGACGTGCTGTGTCATCCAGGTCGCTACCATCTTTACGTCTCATATGCCTGTCGTGAGTGCCCTGTCCTTCGACCCACGGGGTTGCTCAACTCAGCATTCACTCTTCTACAGCCTGGGCTACCCGAACCCTCATTGTCCGCAAGCTCAAGGGCCTCGAAGATTTTATTGGTGAGCTTTGCCCGTTACGAGTTGGATGTAGTCGCTCACAAATTCTTCAGACGTCAGTGTCGTTTCTCCGCGCATGGGCGAGCACGGATGGCCGTTTGCAAGCGCCGATTCGTTCCCGGGCACGGACAACGATCCCGTGAACGGCGCGCAGCATGTCAAGGACCTTTACTTGAAGGCTAAGCCCGACTACGAGGGCCGGTGCGTGCTTTCCCCCACCTCGTACAGAACGCGCGCAGACTCACGCATCATCATCCCCTAGGTTCACGGTCCCGGTGCTCTGGGACAAGAAAGAGGGCACGATTGTGAACAACGAGAGCTCGGAGATCATTCGCATGTTCAACACCGCGTTCAATGACGAGATCTCCGCGGACAAGGCTGCGCTCGACATCTACCCAGAGGCCCTCCGGAAGGAGATCGACGACGTCAACGAATGGGTGTACGACACCGTCAATAGTGGGTTCCTTCCCTCTGCCTGATCTATGTCCCCTCCTGCTCGGGACTGACAGACTACGGTCCCGCAGATGGGGTGTACAAATCGGGCTTCGCGTCCACGCAGAAGGCGTACGAGGCCGCCGTCATCCCGCTGTTCGAGTCGCTCGACCGCCTGGAGAAGATGCTCGAGGGCAAGGAGTACCTTGTCGGCAACCAACTCACCGAAGCGGACGTCCGTCTGTTCGTCACCATCATCCGCTTCGACCCTGTATACGTCGGGCACTTCAAGTGCAACCTGCGCACGATCCGCAATGGGTACCCTGCGATTCACCTGTACGCTTCGACTTGTTCGCTGATTATGTGCCGTGACTAACGGAATTGGTGCGGCTGTAGCTGGATGCGCAAGCTGTACTGGAACAACGACGCATTCAAGTCGACGTGCAATTTCGATCACATCAAGACGCACTACTACTGGTCGCACCCGCATGTCCGTGCCCTTTGCTTCGATGTAATTTCTTCGTCAGACTGATTTCGCACTGTCCTCAGATTAACCCGACCCGTGTCGTGCCCGTTGGCCCGATCCCGAACATTCTCCCGCTGTGATGAGAGATCCCGGACGAGGAAAACAATCACGACAAGAAATGGAATACGAGTACGACGTGTTGTAAGAGTAAATGATGGCAACGATGATGAGTTCTGATTTCACTGAGCGTTCATGTATCGAAAGACGAGAGACCGTATGAGCATCTGGAGACTTGTGCGTGAGAGAGTCGGAGTGCACGTCTTGAAGTTGATCTCAAGGTTTCCATCGCCTCCGCGGCTTTGCAAAACAAGTACTCCCCACCTCCGCCCACCCATGATTGAAACGAATCCCAAAGCGATGGTGCGATACAAGAGACAATATACCGTGAGCCTGTGCAGGGGACCGGAGAACCACAGAGTCGCCTTGCACTGTTAATTGAGTGCCACTACTCAGCAATCGGTACTGTATGAATGAAGATCAGTCCATGCAAGTCCATGTACTAGTAAGTGCGCGTACTCACATGATGACCTGCTATCATTGAACCTCGATGATCCTCAGTAGTTGAGCTTGGTGGAGCTTGGGGAGGAGACTCATGACGACCGCAGAGCGTGTGTGTAGATCGGCACTCTCGAGCTCTACGGTCACACTTTGAAGCTTGGGGAATCGCTCGCGGAACCACGGTCGGTCGAGCTCGTGGAGGTCCAGCCATTGGAGGGATGAGCTATCGTCGCCCGCCGTATCTGGGCCTTCGAAGCGCACGGTGAACGAGGTCAAAGTGCGCGGAGCCTCGGAGTAAATGTCCTTCAACGCGGAATGCGACGGATCGATGCCTTGCGATGGGATACGTAGCTGCAGACGCAGTTCACGGAGCGACTGCAAGAGCGCAAGGGCTTCGCCAAACCTGCGCAAGCAGCGGAGGCAGACTGTGCGATGAAAAGACGTCATGTACCGTTGGTGCATGCAGGAGCGATGCAGGGACTCACGATAAGAAAGGTCTAGCTGCAGGTCCATGCTTGAGACGTTCTGACCGAGAGTTCGGGTGAAGTGGAGCAACTCGTCGAGGCTCTGGTGGTCCCAGACGGACCAAGACAAGGCGACGTGCTCCAAAGTGTTTGGTGCAAGGACCCCTGACGACGCGATGGTCTGGAAATTTGTTCGTTCTGTCAAAAGCAGGCGGCTGATCTTCCATGACGGGAGCACAGTCTGCGGGAGGAAAATCTCTTGATAAATCGGGATGTCGAGAACCAACGTCTGGGGAGCGACGTTGGTGAGCAGAGCCCGAAGGATCCGCGTTGGGCTCAGGAAAGGTAAGGGGAGGCGGCGGGTTATACGCTGAGTGAGAGATACAATGGGCCATATACGTTCGTCCTTCTGTGAGATGGAAGGAGGTAATATGCAGATGTCCTGAGTGTACACCTCGTCCAGTCCAGGGAGGTTCGGGAAGATCGACGCAAAGAGCTGACAGTCGAGGACGAAACCGCGGGGCTCGCCGATGAGCTTCAGCACCTTGATGTGTCTTGCTAGTTCCTGCGTCGATGGCATCCTCGACCACTCGCAGAACGATTCGAACTGGCTCCGGGTGTATAGGGAGACGGTTTGGAATCGAAAGACAGAGGAGACTTCGCGCCAGCGTCTGGTGACTTGTGCACATGCAGAAAGCGATCGTTCATCGCTCTCAAGTGCTTTGAGGATCCGCTCAAAGATTTCAACTGGCAGGCGAGGAAAAGCAGAGACAGAGAACATGGTTGTGTAGGTTCAAATGTTCAAGTTCTGATCACATCGGCGTTCATGCTGTCCTGCGCTTTGACCCGGCGCTCCTGAGTTACCCCTTACCGAACTTCATCCATAACCACCAGGCGCCATCTAAGTGGATTTCGTGGTATCGGACGCTTGTACCTTACATTCAGCTTACCGAAATATTTTTCCTCCTCCTGCTTCAGGATGTGCGCTGTAACAGGTCCGGATCTCCGGGGTTACTGCCAATGAACATCCGCGAAATCGTGCTGGACTCAGTCTCTGCCGCATTTCTGAAAACTCTTCAAAGCGTGCGAACAGCCTCGGTGCGCTCGATCACTGATAGAACTCATGGAGCGCAAGGACGTTGCCAGCTTTTGCGAGTTCCTGCAAGCGGCGGGTGCGAATATCACAACGCTCGACATCTGGGTACCGAAACTCATGGAAGTTGAGCGGCGACTGGCGCTCTCGGATGATTGTCAGTCTGCACCCTCCTGAGGGTTTGGGACACAACTTGACACGTACACGCTTTGCACGTACATTCGGACGTCGGCCCGTGGTCCGCGTTCAATGATGCTGTCAAGGCATGTCCCAAGCTCCAGACGGTCCGCATCTACATCCGCCCGTATACCATACGGCAATCCGGTGAAGGCGACGTGCCTTCCCGGAGCGAGGAGGATCCACTGCAGTTATTCGCCAGCATCGTCGACGCTCTGCCGCCGACTACTCGCAGATTATGCGTGGACCTGCACATGAAGGAGATAGGACGGATTACAGAGATCCACATGTGGGATCTCTTTGCGTTGGACGCGCTCTCGGACAAGCGCAGGTTTCCGGGTTTCAAGCGCGTGTGGATCAAAGTGACGGTTTCGAGGTGGTCCGAGTCATCATCTGCGAGGAAGGCGGTAAAGAAGGGTGTAAAGGCATGCCTCCCGTGCCTGCATCGCACCAAAGGATTGCGGTATGAATGGTCAACAGCGTAGACATAGTGACTTACCTGCCATCATGATGAGCGCACAAACGGCGTCATGTCCGTGTTCTGTTCTGGAGACCGAAGTTATGCAACCGGTGACGTTTAACCATGTCTGGCGCGTATTGGGGGGGAGGGGGGCTCGGCCTGCATTCTTCCGCGACTAATTGGCGGTCCATAAGAAAGGGTCCACGCAGACTAGGTGCGAGGAGACGACGCGAGGGGGATGCTTCGAACAGAGGTAGCGCAAGATATGGATTGCACGAGAAACACACCGCGTCTACTTCGAATGCGCAGCCTCTCCCCGCTGGATGAGCCCCACTCCAACAATGACGCCGTCTGCGAGAATGTCTGCGGCCTTGCGCCCTTCGTGTGCTTGGTGCTCGGCTTTGCGGAGGAACTCGGCCTTGACCTGCTTTGCGCGCTTGATCTGCATGGACGAGACATACAGTGCGTATGACGGTGTGGGGTAGTGCATGGGAATATAAGAGCACTAAAGAGTGTCCGAGCAATGGATCACGCACCTCCTTCGTGTGGTGCAGGCACTCAAGGTAGTCGTCTGCTTGAAGCGCGCACTGGCTCGGGACGTCCGTCTGTGCGTAGCACTATCGCATTTCACATTAGTAAGCAGCAGACAGCATGACCAGACAACTGGACGCACCTTAGAGAACTCCTGCCAGTACGCGAAGCACCGGGGAACACCTGCAACATGCCGCGTTCATGGTCACTCCTGCGAACCCTGCGCAACGAAGCGTACCTCCGTGGTAACCAAAGCCCGACTGCAGAGTAGTTCTATCAGTCACTCCCTCGTATTAAGCAGCCAGTCAAAGAACATACAGCCATAGTTGAGAATGAGGATGGATGAGTGAGTCTGAGTCTGCGGCTCGTGTCCTGCGGGCCCAGCGCTAATTGAGCTGAGGGTGACTGCGTCACTATGTGACAGCGGGCACGTGCTTCACCCGACGCGTCATAGGCGCCCAGGATCCGCGACCCGCAACACAGCCCGCGTCGTCTGCTTTGCCCGCTTGTTTCCTATCCACGACCTTGCCACGACGATCTGCACGAACTACTCGCACGAATATGTCTGAACAGGCCGAGCTTGCGTTTGTCAAGTCCTTTGTGAATGCGATATCCTCACAGCCCGTAGTGTACCCCAATGACTACCAGCCCGCCCCGGAGAACGAGCTCAAGAAGGTTCCTGTACTGCCTGTGAGTCGTCATTGCGGTGCGGAATCGTACGAACATCTTCCTGAGTTCTCACTCGTGGATGGCGCGTTCTCTGTGCTTAGATCGACGTTCCGCCTCCTCCTGAGCGACGTAGCGCGATCGCTGCACCAACAGGTACGTGCCATCCGACATTCCTCCCGTAGACGCGAGTGGCGTCCGTGTCCAATCCCTCCCTCCTCTGCACGCTCGATGAGATGGATTCTGACTTGTTCTGTCATCGCGCACGCTTGCGATGCGTAGGATCTGTCAGCGTAACTTTCAAGTCGACGAAGCCCGTGCAAGCATATACCCTCGATGTCCAGCCCACAGACACCATCGCGCAAATCAAGGCACAGCTCTCCGCTGTCCCAGGCGCACCTCCGGCCGACGCGCAGCGACTCCTTCTCAAGGGCAAGGCGCTCGCAGATGGCAAGCTGCTCCGCGAGTACGCCGTCAAGGACGGCGACACCATCAACCTCATGGTCAAACCCGGTTTCGACTGGGATCCATCCAAGACGGCTCCGGCTGCCCCTGTCTCCGCCCCAGCGCCGTCCGCATCTCCATCGACAGCCGAACCGGAGAGCGTGACGCTTCTACCCAGCCCTGAGCCCAAGACTAGAGGCGGTCATGGTCGGATACCCTCGGTTGTACTTTCGCCGTCCCCATCCCTCACCCCGAGTCCCGGAGAGGTGCTAGTGGACATCCCCTTGGTCCTCGATACGTCCAATATCCCCGCGTCCCCGAATGCGGTGGCGGACACACCATACCACACGACGCTCGCGAAGCCGGAGTTCTGGGGGCAGTTGTATACGTTCCTCCAGTAAGTCCTCCATTGCATACTCTATCGCCGCACTTCCCTACGTTTCTTGATGACGTCATTCATACATGTGAGTCCTGATTCTAATACCGCGCGTCCCTTCGCAGGTCACAATTTCCCCACCCAAGCGACGCGGAGGCAGCATGGGAAGACTTCTTCTGCGTGAGCAAGGGAAACCTGTCCGTGAGCGAGATTGCGAAGATACGGGATGCTGTCGGCGTGCTTGGCATGGCGGGCAACTGAGTATCGTCCCCTTCCTAACCCCACTACCGACACCGCAAGACGCGTTCGTTCCGGGCAGTCTCTAGTACGTCTCCCTATAGTCGAATACTGTTCGAGCCGTGCAATTGATCTTTGCTTTGGCTTCGCGTTCGCAGGCGGTGACGATTACTCAATTGCGATTCCGCTCGGCTATGGACTGCGGGGAATTTCAGGAGCTGTGGTTGTGAGGCGATGGTGTGGATAGCTACCGGCCTGTGGATTGAGCAGCGTGGGGATGTGGTTAAGGCGGTACGCTTCGGCTTCTATATTTTCGTCTTCGTTCTTCGCGGAATGGTAGTCTTGGACTTGATGCATTTATCGCAGGAATTGCTCCATCATACTGTAATGGAAAACACTGAATCTTCTTACTGTCATCCAGGTCGCGTACCTTGTGGGGATCGTCGGCGTGTCCAACGTCGAGCTTCGGAACCTTCAATACAGCTTAGACTCCCAGTCGACTGACGACCGCGAACGCCTCTGCCTTGGATCGAAGCGCCTCGAATCCCGCTGGCGGTGCAACTTACGTCCCTGATGCTCTCTCAGAGCGTTCTGTCCGACTTGACGCACACTCGACACTCACTCCATCGACACGTGGGCAGTACTAGTGCCCATCTCAGGTCCACGATGTCCCACACCGCCGACAGGTGCTTGGGCTTGTTATCGCGCGGCGTGCCCGCGATAACCAGCCCATTTGGACGAACATCGACCTAATCAGCATCTCCGTGCATCAGCGTGCCTGCTGAGGTGTCCTCGGGATCGCTGGGCACCGCTGGATCCGCATTGAGTTGACGGTGTTATGGTGCACCGCGCCGAGAGCCGTCGTTGACGTGGTGCTCGGGAGAACCGGCTTCGATGATGCGAGGCAAGAGTCTGACACTATGTCGTGCTCTATGCCGCTAGCGATGGTCAAGGAACAGGCCGGATGCGGTCCGTGCTTTAGTGCAAGGCCTTTTCTCAAGTCCAGCTTGCGACGGACGTCCGGAGGGCGGGACCGGGGCAGGCGTGGTAATGGATCCTCGTGCCTAACCTGCGCGCCAGGTTCCCTCTTGCCAGGCACGCGGCCTCAGAGATCCGCGCGGGATATCTCAGGCTTGGCTTTTGTGGAGAACCTTGTACTGACAGACGCAGGGACTCGCACGCGTTACCCATTGGCAAAATCCAAGAAACCGGGGGGAGTGCGCAGAAACCGCATCCAATGGACACAGTACACTGTATGGTATGCCTGAGCGGCGATGTCTTGGTAGTACGGCGTAAGTGCCGTCTCCAGAGGTGTCGGGTCTCCAGCCTCACTAATCGCTGCAACACAGGATCAGCATCTTAATAGTTGCCACCAGCAATCCAGACATGTCACGGTGTGCACATCGTGGCCGGCGGCGATTTTGCGGTAACCGCATGGAAGCTGGCGGTCGATTTGTTACGTCGGTCTTGATGTTCCTGAGGGCGCGCAGTCGTGTGATACCTTCCCCGCTCTTCTCTGCTTCTCCATATGGAATTCGCTCATGCTCTGCGGTCATAGGTTATTCCCTGGGCGCGGCGTAAGAAGTATTGCAAGGCCATTAATAATCCGTTTCGATGGGCCGCACGGGCGAACGTCTGACGGCGAGTACACGATATAGGCAGTGGATACGCACCAGTCTCAGCAAGGAGGGAAGGATCACTACCAACATGGCCAAGCCCACTCTATTTAGCTCAAATCAGTACAGGATACTCCCACAGATGGGATCAAAGTCGAGGCGATCTCTGTTGGGCTGGTGGACTCAACGCAGTGTGCACATGGCGACTTCCCGTTATTGTATGTTGACTGGGTGGCTCGTGCTCCTCCAAGGGTCGCACACAGGGCCATGGCGTGGAAGCGCCACCCTTCTTGACACTCCATCAGCCCGCGATATCTCCCGGAGTCGCACATCGCCCATGTGAGGTTTAGCCCAGGCCGACGGTGATGCCACTCACGTTCACGGGAGGTTCTCTCTGTATATAACGGAGCTCCCACGAACCCCCGCATCCTTTTCGTCCCCCTCCCCCTCCCGGCCTACGACTTCGACCCTCGCGCGGTGCTGTGCCTGCCCTGCGTTCATTGCTGCCCTCTCCGCCAGTGTTTGTGCACGCGCGGCTGCCATGTCGTCTCTGGTCTACGAATCCGAACCCGCGCACGGCCTCACCCGCCGTTCGAGCTCGCACGGCTCGACCGACGAGAAGCACTTCGCTGAGCAGACCGGCCCGCCTCACGATGATGACGATCCGAACACGCACGATATGTGAGTACTCAACACAGTCAATATATGGTTCCGAGTGAACACTGACAGCGTCCGTCGTAACTCTGCAGCTCGAGACCGTTCCCCGTGGACCCCACTGAAATTGAGGAGACGCACCAGCTCACCCTTCGGTAAGGTTATTGCTTGGGCTGGATCCTTGTGTTGTTCTGGGACTGAAGGCGGTCGGTCAGAGCCATCGTGGTGGGATGTTGCCTCGGTGCAATCGGTGAGTCCGAAGTCGGGTGTTCATAGGACTCCATGGGCGTCACTCACTGCCCTCGCAGTTGGTGCATCTAATATCTACCTTGGCCTTAAGACTGGCTTTACGTTCGGTCCCCAGGTACGTCGTTCCCGGCCCTCCGTGAACCCATACATCATGGCTGATGATTACTCCCTCACAGCTCTTCGGTGTGAGTTTCAAAGATGGAAGCGCGCTCTTAGCACCCATTCACGAGCCTCCCTTCCCAGGCAATATTCGGATTCGCAATTATAAAGCCGCTGTCCAAGGCAGTCCCCGAGTCTGGTCTGCTCGGACGTCTTCTAGGCGGCCCCTTCGGCCCCAAGGAGAACTGTACCGTCCAGTCCGCCGCGACGGCGGCGGGCGGTATCGGCATCCTCTTCGTCTCGGCGATCCCTGCGATGTACCGGCTTGACCTCATGTCGGCGCTCCCGAAGCAGGACATCGGCAAGCTCATCGCGCTCACGGCCTGCGCGGGCTTCTTTGGCGTGTTCTTTGTCATCCCGCTGCGCAAGTACTACATCGTGAAGCAGAAGCTGACGTTCCCGACCCCGGCGGCCACCGCGATCACCATCCGTGCGCTGCATAACAGCCGGACGGGCGCGGTGGCGGCGCGCAAGAAGTCCCTCGCGCTGCTTGGTGCGTTCGTGATCGTCTTTGTGTACAAGGTCATGACTGGTTACGCTCCCGGTATTGTGAGTGATTTCGGAACTGTTAAGCTGGAAGTGTACTAATATATCCTGCTTAGCTGTACGACTGGCATATCGGCTGGACGCTTTACCGCCTTGGCTTCACGAGCATCATCTCGCTCGATAACTACGGCTGGTGGATCGAGTGTAAGCCATGTCTGCCGGTGACCTTATACAGCTCTGATGCGCAAGTGCAGTTACTCCCGCGTTCTTCGGCGCTGGTATGCTCTCCGGTCTGAATGCCAGTTGGAGCTTCTGTGAGTTGTCTTCCCTGCTCTGTATATCACATGGTGATCTAACCGGTGGGGAACAGTCGGTGGATCTATTCTTGCTTGGGGTATCAGTACGTGTCCATCGCGATGTGCTCGCACTCGGAGGAGCCTGACGGATGTGTACAGTCGCGCCCTCTCTCGTCAAGAACGGGCTGGCGTTCGGCGCCCCCCTCTCGAAAGAGTTTCCCCTTATCACATATCAGGCACTCTCGTTCAGTGACCCGTCCTTGTACACCACGGCACCTTCCCCTCGTTATTGGCTCCTCTGTAAGTACATACCCTCAACGATGGCACAACACCATACTCAACCTGTACACAGGGCCCGGAATCCTCATGATGTTGCTGTACTCCTTCGCCGACCTGGCCATGAACTCCGGCTCCATCTATAGGAACATCAGGAACGCGGGCATCAACGTCAACCCCGTCTCGTGGTTCCGCGAGGACCCCAACTACAACGCGGACGAAGACGAGGATTTGTCGCCGCGCGAGGACCGTGTCCCGACCCTCTGGTGGACGGCGGGTCTTGCGGCGTCCGTGATCATGTGCTGCGCGATCCTCGCGACCATGTTCTCGATGAACGTCGGCGAGGCCATCCTCTCGCTTGTCCTCGGCTTCGTTTTCTCTTTCATTGGTGTCCAGAGCGCAGGTACGACCGATGTCAACCCTGTCTCGACTGTCGCCAAGGTGAGCATCTTCCTCTACGAACTGAATTCGGGCAGGGAACTGATGCATATACCTCCCGACAGGCATCACAACTCATCTTCGGTGGAATTGGCAAGGGCGCGGGCTTGGCTGAGGGCCCCGCCCAGATCATGAACTTGACTGCCGGTGTAATCGCGGCTGGCTCAGCTGCCCAGTCGACCGACATGACGGGCGACCTGAAGACCGGGTACCTCCTCCGCGCGAAGCCGCGCAACCAGTTCATCGCGCAGCTGTGCGGTGCCGTGGTCGCCATCTTCCTCAACGTCGGCCTCTTCATCCTCTTCACCACCGCGAGCCCGTGCATCCTGCACCCACCTCCCACTGGAGAGTGCACGTACGGCGCGCCCTCCGTGTCCGCATGGGCCGCGGTCGCGGTCGCGGTGTCGGCACCGAAGCTCCCCATTCCTGCGTCCTCGGGCTACACCTCGATCGCGCTCGGCATATTCGCCGTCATCTCGGTCGTCGTGAAGCACCTCTGGATCCCGAAGAAGTACTGGATGTGGGTCCCGAACTGGAACGCGGTCGGTCTCGCGTTCGTCGTGCCTCAAGTTTACTACTCGATCGCGATGTGAGTCTCACCTACTTACCAGCGCCATTCGTGCACTGAGCGCGGTCACCGACGGCGTGTGATTTGCAGGGCTGCCGGCTCCGCCTTCAACTATGTGTGGATGCTGCGGAACCCTGTTAGCTTCGACATGTACATGTTCGCTATTGCGGCTGGCATGCTCGCGGGCGAGGGTCTCGGCGGCGTGTTGCAGGCATTGCTCGCTGTGGCCAAGGTCGACGGTTCCCGTACGTGCCATTTCGCTGTTCGTTTTCAATCCCTGATTGCTGATTGCACTTATGCTTGTGTCCTCCAGTGTTTGGCACAGTGATTGGCTGTCCCGGATTTACATTCTGTGGATAGGGTGGCTATACGCGTTCTGTTGATACTCTACTCTCTAGCCTCTATTATTATGCAGATCTTTCGCTCTACAGTATAACGATGACGAGCTCGCGTTTTGCCGATTTGCAACACAGTCGCCCCAGCGCATTGCTCCTTCGACCCAGCGACTTGCCAAAGAAAGACGCTGAGGACGTCCGGACGCACAAGATGAACGACATGGAGACTGCATGGGGAGCCCTCTCTGCCAGTCTCTGCCGCGGCGGCGAGGAGTTTCCAGGACAAATGAAGGGAGCCCCAGCGCAGAGCCGCGCTTTCATCGGTCTCTGAGTCAGTACTAACGTTTCAGTCACGTACGACAGTGACAATCTCGGACCTTCACATGTCGCCTCTCGGTCTGGCGAGAGCGACGTCTCGGTTGTATACCTATGTATCCTCGTCCAACGTCGAGTCTCGTTGCCTCTTCTACGCGGATACTCACACGATGGCCTCCGTGATTTCCGAGGTCTGCCTGTAGGCGAGACGAGTGCTCTGCGTCTCCCGCAGTCAACCCGGGATAGTATTCGTGCAGCGCTTCTGTCCCATATGCACGCTGATTGTTCTTTGCCGCCACGAGTTGGCTGACCTCAGAGCCGAGAACTTCGCCTCAGGTCTGCTGCAGCAAGGATGTCTGTCGAAGTCATGGATGTGTTTGTCTCACTTTGAGTGAGGTTCGCGATGTCTCGCGTGGCGCTCGATCTGTTGGGACCCGACTGTAAGTAAGTACAGTCTCTACACAAGCACCTATAAATAGCCCAGTTGTAAATTGTAATTGATTATGGGACTCGCACACGGCGTACTGGGCCGGCCGTCCTAAACATTATTCCTTCTCATTTGTGGCTGATCGGGCTCGGGGAGAGGATGAACAGGGATGAACACACCGATCCGCCATCGGATACGGAACTTGCTGAGGCTGTGCTCGAAGGAGGCAGGTTGTCCGCTCTCGACTCTCTGTCCGACGTCCATGACCAGATGCGCCCAGACCGGCGCTGCGAACGTCAATCGTTCTCAACGCTGGAGGTTAGCGGGCAAATTTGATGCGCCAGGGACCAGGGTATGGCATGTATGTACGACGTCGCATCGTAACACGGATTGATATCGGGCTTCGAACAGCTGCTATCAAGATTACAACTGGGCGCACTTCCGTGGCACGTAGCCGCGACTTGTGGCAGGACGGGCATGGGGAAGTCCGACCTCCGAAGCCTTGAAACTTCAAGGACAGCTGATCCCGAGGCCCATGTTGCCCGCCCACCACGGCGAAAGATGCCCAGCTGGCCCTGAGGAGCTCTATAAGATCATGGCCCGACATTCTCGAGGTGCCCCTCTCCCCTTCCCCTCCTCGTTTTCCTTTCCCCGGCCTTCCTCTTCCGCGTTCTCGTCCTGTCGTTCTTTACGATGTTCCGCTCTGCCCCCCTTATCTCGCTCACCCTCGCGTCCGTCGCGCTTGCACAAACTTACTCTGCGACGTACCTCCCGGAGACCGCCCCTAAGACCTCCGAGAAGGGTCAGTCGGGAACCAACCAGTGCGGCAATGGCAGCGACCAGAACTCCATGTGCCAGAATGTCTACGGTACGTCCGCACGAGCGCGGCTTCACTATGCCCTTACATCCGATGTCCTGACGCCGTCGTGGGACCGCAGTGAACTCCCTCGATGACTTCTGTCTCTTCGCCCCGCCGCAGCCGGGACCGGACTCCGTGATTGGGAACACGGAGCGCATCGAGGTCGCATGGTGCGTCCAGGCTGGCCACGGTACGCGTGTCATCCCAGACGGCACGATTACGGGCGCGCACTTCGTCCAGACCCCCGACTACGTCCAGGTCACCGGTGTTGGTGACCTGACGAAGATCAACATCCCTCAGGGCGACGAGGGCGGAGAGCTCGACCCGCACGGTGCGGATGGCAACGGTGAGTACATTCAAAATCACAGCGCTTTCTGTGTGGCGTCCGAGTCTAGAAATGGGAGCGCGCGCCGTGGATGAGGTGCAGCGTGGTCCGATGTTTATCGGTGCTGCCATGATCCAGACAGGTAAAGGCGGAGAAATCCCTCGACGTGATCTTGGAACAGTGTCTATTCAGGCAATGCTCGCTTTGAATACAGACCCGCAACGGTGGTTGCGGGTTCATTGGTGCGAATTAAGTTGAGCAGTGCCCTGGATTTCTTGACCGCTGGACTTCCAGAAGGCAAGGCATACTCTCCACCCAGTATTTGATACACCTACTGCGTCATTCGCCTTATCTGTCATAGATTCCATGCATCTGGGTGGGTACTGTTACTGACTAGCAACCTCAGGCAACCCCATCGGCGGCTTAGTCTTCTCAAACGCCTTCGGCTCAACAGCTCAGATGCACGAGTGGACGGTACGTGCTCTTCATAGCGGCACAGCGTGGGGCCCTGACCGTTGCCGTACACCAACTACCACACAAAACTGACGCGAGCGTGTTCCAGAACTTCGTCGCTTACAACGAGTTCTGCATCCGTGCGTGCAAGGATGGCCCGAACGCTCCCGCGCTCTGCCAGCACATCTACGACGTGATGGGCTGCGACTGGAACATGCCCGGCGACTACTCTGCCGGCTCCTTCGACTCGTGCAAGGGCGACACCGGAGAGCCCATGGGTGTCTACGGCACCTCGACGTTCCACCAGGGCCAGCCCAGCACTCCCGCGGCGCACCCGGCCCCCTCGAAGTCACAGTGCCAGAACGTCAACACGATCAGCAACGGGCAAAGCATCTCCGCACCCGGCGCGCCGGCTAGCACGACCACCGCAGGCTCTTCCAGCGGGGCGCAAGCGACCACGACCGCGAGCTCCTCGGGTACATCCCAGGGGACGACCGCCGCGTCCTCGTCTAGCGGTGCTTCAGGAGCCACGAGCACCGGCACTTCATTGCGTTTGTCGACCACCACGCAGTCGAGGAGTACTGCCCCTCCCGTGAGCACTCCCGTCCTCTGAGTTGCTGTCTTGCGACTGTGCTAACGGCGAATCCAACAGGCACCTTCTGGCACGAACAGTGGCAGCGGCACGAGCGCGGCAGGTGGTACCTCGGGCTCCGCCTCTCCGACTGGCGGTGCGGGTAGTAACGGTGCTGCCTCCATCTTCGGCCGCGGAGTCGAGGTGATGGTCGCCGGCGTGGTGATCGTCATCGGAGCAGTCCTCGTTGCCTAAACTGCTCGCGGAGCTCGCCACCATCGGACATGACTGCTTGAACGTCTTACTCGCAGGACCTCTCCCAACGAACGCACTACCTCACACGTACGCCTCTACAGGCCTCTGGACTATTTTCCTCGATTCTTGCTATCGAAACTCTACGGATGCTCTATATAATTCTCTGCATGTTTGTCATAGGGTTTTACGTCGTTGTTTGTTGTCTCGCTTTCTGTTTCTGTACGCGGTCTCGGATACTGTCGCTCACTTCCACACGGTCGTTACTCGGCAAAAATATGGGACAATGACTGACTACCTTCATAATGGGCTCCCCTCGGACCCTACTCGTCCCAGGAGTAGAGATACGGCAAAAGGGGTACGCCAAGGGTCTGATGGACGTCGTGAGTAGATACAAAATATCTATTGCGCACGTACCGTCCAGGTCCGTCCTGATCAAGCACTTACCACTCACAGAGCGGCTCAGTGGCAACTTGTTAACCAGGACATAGAATTGGTGTAGTACAGAGTCCGCGACCTAGTAAGTATAGCCCTCGCACCAGTTGAACGTTGAAAGCAGCAAGACAGCAGCGGCTTCGGAGGAGAGTTGCGTCGGCGTTCCCGCACGCCACAATTCCAGTTCAATCAGAAGGCCCTGGACGATGCTACATACTTCTCTCTCCTGCAAAGACATTCTCATGATTCACCTTATACCTGCGCTCGAACTAAGACGCGGAAAGCTTGAGCGCGACCATGCATAATTACATTTGCTTCCAATTACACAAGGAGCTCAGTCTCATCTACAAGAACAGGCCACCAAACATGCCCCTGCCAGACTTCCTTCGCCGCGCCACCTCGTCCAGATCCCACCCATACTCTATCTTCTTCGCCTTGTGCAACCGTGGCAGGAGTGTCTTGGTACGTTCCTCCGCCGCCTGCATCGATTTCTCTACCTCGCAGTCCGGCCATTCTGCCATGCATACCAGGAGACCTTCGAACCGGGCATATCTCCGCTCATCAGCAAGCGCGTCCAACGCCTTGAGGTCCCACAGTTCGATACAGCGGCCCCAATCCGGAGAGTCCCACCACGTGTGCAGCGAGAGCATGAACTTCCGAAACGTGGGTGGCAGGGCGTCCGCGATGCTCGTGAACAACCGGTATCGCTCAGGAACGAAGGGTGCCTCTCCCTCACGGAACGCGTTTATCGCGTACGGGAGTATCCCTATGTGCATCCTCTCAAGGGTGGGACAGGCTGATACTGCATCCTTGAACGTGGACCATGGACCGACGTCTGAAAACGCGTACATGAGCGACATCCGGGTACCACCGCCAACGCATGAAGACTTACACGCATTATTATTCATCGACTCGCGCTGCTCATCCTCCATAAATGTAGTCAGCTTGATGTCCAGTTGCTTCAGGTTCGCCCCAGCGACACGACGCAGAAACGCCGCCAAACCGACGAGGTCCGTGTGCCGTCTGCACTTCGCCGTGAGTCTAAGCAGAGATCCGGGTCGTATGACTTTTTCGAGGGCCTCGAAGACAGCGGTGTTGCAGTCGTCGCCGCCTACGACTATGTTGTCGATGCTGGTCATGTTCGACCCTGCGTGGAGGTCCGGACATTCGGTACTACGTGATCCAAAGCGAGGGTAGTAGTAGTCGTAGAAGTTTGATTCTGAGTCGCTGACCAGGTTAAGACAGCCAACTCGGGACAGTGGCAGCGAATGTAGAACCGTGTCCATAGGCTTGGTGTCCCATGGCGCGTCCTCTTCTGTGGTAGTCGCTCCCCTATCGGGATCGTAGATGTCAGCGAGCTTCAGCGTGCTGAGCTCGAAGGCGGCGACATCCGGACGAAACGCCTCGTCAAGGAGTCGGATCGGCACCGTGTCGAGTGCCAGGTGTTTGAGAGATGGAAGGTGGACCATGACCTGAGACAGGAACGTGGCGAAGTCGAAGTCCTCGACGCGCGAGACACGCATGCACCGGCAGTATCGAACGAGCTCGGGCCGCGCCTGGAGGAAGTGCAGAAAGTCATGGAACGAATGACCCTCAGATGGGCCTATAGCAATATGGCTGAAGAGGAACGGCGCAGTGGACCGACGCCATGCTTTGGATACCAGAGAGCAGGACACAAGCGAACCGTTAGACCGGTCGCGATCCCCCTTGCTGAGAAGATGGAAGATGATCAGAAGGATCTCGTCCAGTAATACGTTCATGGGGTCCTCAGTTTCGGCTGCCATACCACCCTCCGAGGCGGTCCGTCGGACAACGAGTAGACGATGGGGGTCCTGGAAGTCTGTAGCGTCTCGTGAGGCACAGTCTGAGACCGGGGCGTACGGGCTTCGGGCACGGAGCGTGACGGCTTTAGAGACAATAGCATATTAGCGGACATCGGGGACAAGCGTGAGCGTTACTGACCAACTTGATAGAGCTCTGTTGAGTATGCCCAGCGATATCTTCAGTGTCTGAAGGGAAGGAAGTGAGCGGGGCGGCTTGGCTTGTGTGCAATGACAATCGAGGAGGGAGAAAGGAGGAAGGAGGTAACTCTGGCTACTCAGATACACAATCAGGCGCGAGAAGGAGCGTCGAGTCAGGATACAAAAGAGGAGGTCGCCCCTATGTCAGCGGCTCCGCCACCCATGGCTGCAGCGCTCCCTCGGGGATACACTATGATTATGAGTTAGGTAGTACTTACTCGGGCTCCTCACAGCCTACAGTTGACGTCCGGCGTAAGACTTTCACCCCTTCTGACCTGTCGGAGGAGCTTATATGCTTCGCAGGCACCGGCTACTAACGTCAGTCCTGAGTCAATCCCGAGAAAGGAATTGTAGTGGGAAACGATGCATCACCTCAACGATACCAAGCTGGCGACCTTGCTAACGAAGACCTTCCATATCTGACGGGACTTCCGGGTGTAGATTGATCTCCCGTACGTCCCGTACGACCAATAGGCCATGTCCTCATCAGGCCCGTCGTTCAGCCTTCCCGGCAGGGTTTTGTGGTCGAGTTCATCGGCAATGCTTTGGAGCAGGGCGAACTTGTTAAGTACATCGTCTCTAAAGCCCAAACCACTCCCATTTGTCCTCCTCCCAATCATATTGTATCTTCTTAGCGCTATGAAGCCGGGGCAAACACTCCTCGACGCCTTCGTCAGAGAGAGCGTCCAGCGCCGGAAGGTCCCATAGCTCGCGGGATCCGCATATATGCGGAGAGTCCCACCGATTGTGCAGCGAGAGCTTGAACGTCCGGAACCCGAATGGCAGGGTATCAGCGATACTCGCGAACAGTTGCTGGCGCACAAACTGTGCTTTACCATCACGGAACTCGTCGATTGCGTAAGGAAGGATGCCGATGTGTAGCGTCTCGAGGATGGGGCATGCTGATACAACATCCCCGATTGTGGACCAAGGGCCGACGTCTACGAACGCAAGTGATTTAAGGTCAGTCCGAGGCGTCACAGGAGTGTTTGCACAAGTACGAAGACTTACAAAGATCGTTACTTATCGACGCGCGCTGCTCGTCCTCCATGAACGTCGTCAACTTGAGCTCCAACTCCTTCAAGTTCATCCCAGCGACGCGGCGCAGGAACGCAGCCATCCCCACGAGATCCTGGCGTCGTCTGCACTTGGCCGTGAGCGCAAGTAGAGACCCGGGTTGTATGACTTGCTCGAGGAGTTCGAAGACCGCGGTAGTGCAGGATTCGCCGTCGAGGACTATCTTGTCGATGCTGACCAGGGGAGTCGCTCGTTGGAGGCTCGCATAGTCGGCAATGCTAGGCGGTATGAGGCGATCATAGTAGTGGTAGGAGCTTCCGCGAATATTCTAATAACGCACTCGGGAGAGTGGGAGCGTACGCAGGGCGATTGCCAAAACGTCCAATGCCGCGTCCGATGCCACGCCCCTTGCTGCATTCTTGTCTGTGGTAGGATCATCAATGCATGCGAGCTCTAGAGTATCGAGCTTCAGGGCGGAAAGATTTGGATGGAACGGTTCGTGTTCCGAGTCGCGACGACTTCGCTCATTTGTGGTTTGAACGACTCGAGGTGAAGAGGTGAAGCGCTCAAGCTCGCTCAAGCGCAAGCATTCCCACGCCACGTCCCAGTGCCCGCGGAACCCGACATCATACATACAGCTCTTGTCTAACGACGTTGTGAGCAGCGGTCGTCGTTTCTGCGCAATGCTCAGCTCCTCCACAATCTTGCACTAGCAATCGCAAAACCCCACCAGTCGTTCATACTGACCTGACGTGTTACTACCCTCAACAAGAGTCGTTGGCGGCGTCAAGACACGTGTACAATTGAGATGAGCTGGATGCCAACGTCCGAGTCGCCACCAAGGCCGAGGTATGTAGCGAATGGCTACGTCTGCCTCTCAGTATTGTTCTGGTTGTGTGAGATGGCAGCTCCTATAAGAAGGGAGTTATCGACCGCGACACCCATCAACACGGAACATGCACACACTTCAAGTCAGGCGTCGCATTGTGAAAGCTTACGGCCTCCTCCGGTCTTTGGGGTATGGTACATCTATAACTTCATACAATCTAACGTTGACACACTTCTCGGAAGCAAGAAGCGGGGGATCCCATCCAGACCAACATTCCTGGACCTCCCAGTTGAAATATTCTGGGAGATTTGCAAGATCCTCCTGGAGCAGAAAGCGCTCTCGACGCTCTCATCTTGCACTCTTGTCGCACAGGTGTGGCGGAGCGTAGCTCAGGCAGTCTTGTTGTCCTCTATCATCGTCAGGACGACTCGCAGTCTTCGCCGCTTCATCAGCTTTGTTCACAACCAGCCAGAGATAGCGCGCCACATTATCAGTATCAAGCTCGCTACGCGGAGGCGATATCTGCACCATGGGACAGATGACGATGCAGACTCGGACGGAGTCTTTCGAGTGGATGCCGCAGCGTTCGCGGCTGCATTGCCTCAACTCCCCCGTTTGGCTTGGCTTTCCCTCGACGGTGTACGCCTCGTTTTCGTGCCCCCAGCTTCACCTGGACCCCCTCCTCCTATCCGGACCCGTAAGCTAGCGAAGCTCGAGATCGAAGACGTCCATACTGAGCCGAGGAACACGCCGGTCATTGCCGCGATTGCTGAGCTGCTGTCACTCTCCTCCGTGAATGCCTTGATCATTCACGACATGGAGGTCGACCAGAAAGAGATCGGAGAGGAGGAGAGTTCGCACCTCCGAGGCACTAGTACTGGGATCATACGCATGGTCCCTGAGAGCCCGTCACATACCGTCAAGGTCACTGTGCTCGAGCTCGCGGGTCATGGATGGGATTGTGCTATGCCGGCGCATCTGGACTTGTACAGGAGCATGATTCCGAGTGACACGTTGTCCTCGCTCGCCCTCCAATGCGAATCTTGGAGGCACATTGAGACTCTCTACGCACTCATGAGCGCTCATCGGAGGAGCATCACCCACCTGAATGTCAGCGTGACGCGCCTGGTTGATAATGAGTATTGGGAGTTGTACGGTAAGGACAATCTCGCGAGCTCTCCGCGGCTTCTCAGAGCTGACCACCTTTATCCCCGCAGATATTGACAGTGAAGAGCCTCCCGCGGAACTCGTCCCATGCAGGTGGCAGCGTCTAGGCGAAGCTATATTCTCCTGCCCCCACCTCGAAGTACTCGAACTCGGAATCCCGTACTACACCCCGGTTGCGGTCTCGGAATGGGATCCGCTGGACGGTGAAGTGCCCTCAGCCTGTCGGACGATCTTCGAGGACATTTTCTCAAGCTCGATACCGACCTCGGTGAGAGTCATGGTGGTTCAGCTCCATGGCCTTTACGAGGCCGAACATGGCTTCGGTATCGAGCCCGACCGTTGTCACCTCTGGGACCTCTCGACGCTTGATGGGGTCCTACTGGATCGAGCACGACTTCCTCACTTCCAGACCCTGGTCATACGACTCAACGTTTCCCCCAAAAAGCGTCCTACGTGGTCCTCGGAACTGCGCACCTTCTACGCTTATGTTGCTGTGGTGCTGCCGCGGTTACACAAGGCTGACCGAATAGTCTGGGAACCAAGAGTTGCAGGATTTCGCTGGGACAAGCTTAAGAAGGGTACGTCGTTTTGTTTCCGTGCTTTATACCTGACACTAAATCATGACTTGGACCCTCCAACTTACAGAGGTTGTCCTGTCGAAACTGCCGACCTGACACCGGGGCATGTGGTGGAGTGCGACTTCGCGGCTTTGGAGCGGCCCGGTTCTTTATGTACGCCATGTGATTATGTACTTCAGCGATCTTGGAGAATCAAAGGAGGCTAGGTAGGGCTCGTCTCGCGCCAAGTCAGGGTTCCCACGCTCTCTTGACACGTCTCCAGCCGCGATGCAAGTTGAATACTCGGACGACGACTCAGAGGCCAATTATGAGGACAGACCCTGCCGCACACATCAAACCACTCATGTGCTCACTGGACGCCATGGTCGAAACGCAGGGTCAGTGGCAATGTGGTCAGTCGTGAAAGGTCGAATACTAAGCGAGCGGAACAATGCTCGAGCAGCGCAACTGAAGAGGACTTCAATGGTACAAAGGGCTCGTTTGCGTATACTTAAACTGCTCTTATATGTAAGCCAGGAGCATCCTACCCGTCGCCATAGTGCACTCTCACAACTATCCGCACAGACATCACCGCAATCGACGCCATGCTTAACTTCGAGGTCGTCAAGAGAAAGCTGAGCTGTTACGTCGGGTGAGTTGCCTATTCGTGGTTACGAGCTGTCAGTAATTGATGGAGACTTATCTAGCCGCCTTCAGAGAGCTCTTCGGAGGCACCGAAGGCGGTATGGGACCTTGACGGACGTGCCGAAGCTACAACGCCTCAGCTCAGCAACATCATTGGGAGACCTTCCGGTGGAAGTGTTCCACCAGATTTTGGCAACATTGCAAGATGGACGAGACGCGGACACTATCGCTACATGCAGTCTCGTATCGAGAAGGTGGCGCGCAGTGGCTCTGCCATATCTATTCTCCGTAGTCACGATCAGAGAGAAAGCGGACTTCGATGACTTCCTTGACTTTGTGGCAAACGCTCCCCATATATGCTGGTGCATCCGCACCCTCACACTCACCGGCGGCGGCGACGGCGGCGCTCGGTTGGACTGCTCCGCTTTCTCCGCCCTCTTCCCCAGTCTCACACGGCTACGGCAGCTCTTCTTGGAAGCCCTGACACTCCAGGTTACTGCTATAGACAACCACAGGTCCGAAGGAGACCGACATATCACATCCTTCACATGGCTGGAGGCTCTGGAGGTCTACGATGTCCGTTGTGAAGACTCGAAGGAGAGACGGTTACCCGTTATTCCCGCCATCCTCGATATGCTTCCCGTTTCCTCAGTGCATCTATTGCGGTTTGATGGCCTCGGAGACGTGGAGGACAACACGCACACGGACTTCCATGTTGGGATCCCCAGCCGCACCATCGAAATTCGCCATCTCTCCGTGGTCGCGCTCGACGGGGCTGCGACGGCTGCCTACCTCGTCCTATACGAGAAACTGATACGCGTTGGATCCCTGGGAAGTCTCTCGATTTTTTGCCAGACATGGGCAGATGCAGAACAGCTCGCCGCGTTTCTGCTCGTCCAGGGCTCCTCCATCACCACCGTGGACCTCGACATCACCAGCCTGATGGAGCAGGAACAACAACATGGTGAGTCTGTGCAATGACATCTGTCTGAACGTACGCTTACCTCCACCCGCCTATAATACAGCTCAGCTACCGCGACGCCGATGGCAACGTCTCGCTGAGGCTCTATGCGCCTGTACAAACATGTCGTCCCTGCGACTACACGTCCCGTGGAACGGCTCGCTCGTCCATCCCGGCTACTCCGTGTTCACAGACATGTTCTCCGTCTCGCTTCCACGCACCCTTCGCGAATTCCAAATCTGGCTCAAGCTGCCCGAGGACTGGATGCCCGAGTATGAGCACACCACTTCGAACGAGTTGTGGGACCTACCTACGCTGGACATGAAGCTCTGCGACCGCGAGCGGTTTCCAGACCTACAGCACGTGTTGGTCACCATTCAGACTGACCCCTTGTTGGCGCCATGGTGCGTGTATGAGCTCGTGGAACATATAGAGGAGGAGGTGTGGCCCCGGGTAGACGGAAGGGGGTTATTGAGTTTCCAGTGGTACAGACAGCCTGTCTCTTATGGTGAGCGGCCTCTCCTGCACAGAGACTTCCTGGCTTAGCTGACAAGCACGCTACACAGAAGAAGAGTGAGGCTGACGTCCCCCGTGCATACTTACCTCTATCCATTCTCATTATCTGGACCATCTCGACATGTACCCGCCTCACGAGAGCATCTTTCCCTCTCGTATTGCACAAGCCATGCGATCAGGGTGGAACGATACCACGCAACGGCGATTGCGCTAGGAAGCTAGGCCGGTATCTTTCTCTGAGTTTCTGAGCAGTGATGGAACCAGACAGACGGTCATGAACGTCGCCTCCGGCCGCGAGCACTGTTCCTATTCATGGAACCGAGTCCCTGCGTCACCGAATTTCCGCCGCAGTACCTCCTGACCGTCCAGCTCAGCCGCCACGACCTCGTCTGTGATCGTGAGAGCGAAAATGATGCCGGTGCTTCTGAGCTGCGCAGAGCGACCTGTGCACCGGCGTGCCGCACCAAAAATACAGGTCAGGCAGTGATGCTCCGTCCGCACATTCAGTCCGGGGTCAAACTACATGGTGAATTATATATGAAATCCTACGCACATCCCGCGGCCGCTAAGTAAAAGTTCGTGAACTAGGATTCGAAATGTCTGCACGAGTACGTGTCGTGAGGTATACTGTAGCAATGTCCATGGAAGAGACTGTTCATGAGAGTTCGTGAGAGTACACTGGGGAAGACTCCAACGTCTGTGCCGTAAACGAGAAGAGAACGCGAAGCCGCAGCAGTGCATCGTGTGCTCCACGGATGCATTTGAATAGCGCAGGGCTCCCTGTCAAGCCTGAGATCGCCGTCTCATACAGCGAGTGCAACACCGAGGATGGCAGCAGCAGCAGCGACCATAAACTCGACACCGTTGCTGAAGGTAGAGACGGCACCGTTGATGCCCGCGCCGCCAGTCGCAGATGCAGTTCCGCTCGAGCCCGCCGATGTCCGCGAGCCAGACGGCCCGGTGGGCTAGGTACCAACGACGCAGTCAGTAAAGCCGCCTGACACAATCTGTACCGTCATAGGAGGGACGGGACGTACCGCACTTGGAGCACTCGTGCGCGAGCCGGAGCCACTCGCAGAGGTGCTGGCCGAGGTGCTGGCCGACACGGCGAGGCCGTTGCCGATGGAGGACGTCGGAGTGCATGAGGAGCTCGGGGGCACGGGGTGCGCAGCCGGCGTGTTAGGCTGGCCTTGGAAGAATGTCGAGGTACCGTAGACACCCATGGGCTGTGCGTACCGTACGCATCGGGGGTAGCAGTCAGTCAGTCGGCGAACGACCGCCGCAAGGCGTTGTAGAGTGGACGTACCTCGCCGGTGTCGCCCTTGCACTGGTCGAAGCCGTCATTGTAGTTTCCGGGCATGTTCCATTCACAACCCATCACGTCGTAGATGTGGTTGCACAACCGCGGCGCGTTGGGATCGTCCTTGCACGCGCGAATGCAGAACTCGTTGAACGCGACGAAGTTCTGCGGGCGGGAGCCGTGCAAGGCACAGCCGCGTTAGATCACTGCGAGACGGGCATGAGCATGTGTGGGAAGACTCACCGTCCACTCGTGGAGCTGCTGCAACTGGCCGAACGCGCTCGAGAAGACGAGACCGCCAATTGGATTGCCTGTGGACGCCCATCACGTCAGTGATGCTGTTCACGCTGGACACACACTGGCATGCTCAGCGCCGAAACACTGCGCGGGAGGCGCAAGGAGGCCCGTAGCGCGGCATAGAGCATCGGGTGGCTCGACAATCAGGTCTCGCGATGTACACGCGCTCCTCGATCGTACTGCTTGCGATAACGAGCGCATATTCATGACCCAATGCACGACTTACCGTTCCCGTCTGCACCGTGAGGATCGAGTTCACCTCCCTCGTCGCCCTGCGGGATGTTGATCTTCGTGAGGTCGCCAACGCCGGTGACTTGGACATAGTCCGGAGTCTGGATGAAATGTGCGCCAGTGATGGTGCCGTCGGGGATGAGTCGCGTCCCGTGGCCCGGCTTGAGGCACCAAGCCACCTCGATACGTTCAGTGTTGCCAATCACGGAGTCAGGACCCGGCTGCGGAGGACCATAGATGCACCAGTCGTCGAGAGAGTTGACTAGTGGAGGATACAATTGAGATTTGAGGATGCTTCGTAGTACGGCTCGGAGAACGCACTGTATAAATTCTGGCACATCGAGTTTTGATCGTTACCAGTACCACATTGGTTGGTACCAGACTGGCCCTCCTCGGTCGTCTTCGGAACGTTTGATGGAAGATACGTTGCACTATATGTCTGCGCAAACGCACTAGAGGCGAGGGCCAAAGATACCAGGGAGGCAAAGCGGAACATGATGAAGAGAGGGATTATTGCGAAGGAAGGGAGAAGAGAAGAGAAGGGGGAGGTAGGTGGTCCTGACCGGTAGCATCACAGGAGGCAAGGTTTATGAGAGGCTGAGGAACTCGGGGAGGATGACGCCGCGGCGCCGGCCCTCGAACCTGCTGGCGACTTGGTTGAATCTCAGCGGCACGCTCACAAGTCTCAAAGCTGCCGATGGTCCCACGGAGTCCAACTGAACCCAGACTGACACCATTCTGTTATCGGACCGTCCCTGCATAGCGGGCAATTGCTCGCGCTCTGCCTGGCCCGGAAGGACAGTGCACATGCGATACCACCTCCTAACGCCGAGCGGAATGTTTCGCTCTGAGGCCGGGCAACCTTCGCCGCGTTGGCCCCGAATGTGACGCACGTAGCGTCTGCTCAGCTGCGTACTGAGAGAGTGAAGTGAGGCGTACTGATTTCGACGCAGCGCTCCGATGGTGAGCGCACGAGAACTGTAGAACACGTCGCTAGGACCGGAGTTCTGCGCAAAGTCATCAATTACATTACGATGTGGAGACACACCTCAGCGCATACTGTACAGTTCATGACATGCATAGTCGCAAACTTGCCGCGATTCACTCATGACCATGGATAAGTGACTGTACCGTGCATGCAGCTCGGAGCAAACTCGTCCAAGCGATATAAGACCGAGGTTCAGAGAGTGTTGTGAGAGGAAGTGCATAACACGCTGACACGCTATTGCGTATGGTTGTAGCTGGCATGGTTGAAGGACAAGATCATTGAGGTGATGGTCAAAGAACAAGTCGCCGACGCAGCGCGACATCGCCGCCTCTTCGCGCCTCTTCGCGCGCCCCGTGGGAACTTGCTCACGTGGCGCGAACCTGGGCTCATCGCTGTGGGTTGGCGAGTAGCCCTCGACGAGCGACGCCCACAATGCTCACCTTCACCACCCGTGTCAGTCTGCACATCGTCTACGGAGAGTGGAATGCTATCTCTTGAAGCCTGAACGACACGAATCCTCGACATGCCCCCGCCAAAGTCTGTCACAGTCGTCGGAGGTGGCATCACTGGTCTCTCGGCAGCATTACACCTCTCTCGACGTCTGGCTGCTCGCTCTGGGATCCGCATCAATCTTATAGAGCGTTCCGAGAGGACTGGAGGCTGGGTGTGCTCGGAACGCGTGCATGTCAAGGATAGGAACGGGCTTGAAGCCGGGCTGCTGCTGGAGAGCGGCCCAAGGACGCTGCGTCCAACATCGAACGGTGTCCTGGAACTGGTGCGTCAGTATTCTTCGTCTCTAAGGACCCAAAGCAAGTCAATGGAAGCACTTTTATCAATGTGACTGAGGACACCGATGTCGGCGTCCCTGGCGGAGACTTGCGCCCGAATCAGTATGGCGAGCAAGGGCCGCTGTTTAGTGTCCGTCTCGAGTCTTACCATCATATGGCTAACGTATACCTACTACCAGATACATCTCCTTGGACTCTCTCCTTTGGTTCTCACTGTTCCTCGCAGTGCCCCCGCCGCTCGTAACCGCTTCTTGCGTCTTCCCACCGCTGACGGCCTTACGACAATACCTACTTCCCTCCCATCATTGCTTGTATCCCCTCTGGCAAAGGTTCTCATACCTGCTGTCTCGCGGGATGCTCTCCAACGCAGAGGGAAAGGTCAGCGTTCCCAGTATGTTCGTACACCTTCGAGGTAGGCTGACACGACCCTTGGAACTCCAGTACTCAGCGCGGACTCGCTGGAGGACGAGTCGGTGGATGCGTTCCTCACGCGCCACTTCGGCACCGATTTCGCCCAGATGTTCGGCAGCGCCCTTGTCCACGGAATATACGCCACCGACTCTCGGATCCTGAGCATGCGCGCCGCCTTCCCAGTCCTGTGTCAGCTAGAGGAGAGTGGCAGCGGTAGCGTTGTTCGTGGTGCTATAGCAGAGGCGCTCTCACAGAAGCGGAGGTCGCAGTCCAACGTAGTGGCTGCCACGGAGCCTTATGATCTTGGAGATGTGGCGAGTCTCATGAACGGCGTTAGCGTGTACTCATTCCGCGACGGGATGCAGACACTTACAGACGCTATGACTCGGCGCGTCCGAGAGCAAGCGAACGTGGATATTCTACAGGGCGATGGCGTACGAACACTGAAGAAGATTGATGGTCAGTTCGAGGTAAGTGCATACAATGTGCGACGATGCTACTTACTTACTCTCCTTCTCCTCGTTCTCCTAGCTGACAACAGAGTCTGGGAAGCGCATCGCCTCCACACACCTCGTTGCTGCGCTGCCGCTTCCCCACCTCCACCGCATCCTCGAAGACTCGACCCCGTCTCGTAGCAATATCGAGGGTCCGCAGCACACCGCCCTGCCGCCACTCCCGCACCTACTCGCAAACCCTTCCTCGTCCGTCACCGTCGTCAACCTCGTCTTCCCTCCCTCCGCCACACCCATCCACCCCGCCGGCTTCGGGTACCTCATCCCACGCCCTTCCGCCACCGGCTACCCCACGTCCTCGCTCGGGATGCTTGGGACTGTCTTTGACTCATCCGCACTCTCGGCCCAGGACCACTACCCGGCGGGGCACGGTGGCGAGGGCACGTTCACCAAGATCACGGTCATGCTTGGAGGCCCGTATGGCACGCCTTCTCCGGCCCCATCCTCCTCCGCATTCCTCCCTGCACTCATGAAGGCGCTCGAGGCACATCTGGGATGGCGGGACCCTCTGCCCGAGCCGTGCCTGGTGAGAGTACGCGAGCACCGAGACTGCATCCCGACTCCCACTGTCGGCCATGTTGCGCGCATGAAGGAGCTCGCTGCTGCTGCGAAGGAACGGTGGGGGCCCAATGCGGCGGTCATCGGTGCGGGGGTTGGAGGTGTCAGCATTGGTGATTGTGTCGAGAGCGGTCGGCGGGCGGCGTACGAGCTTTCGCTCTAGGGTCCCACTCCATTCTGAACCAATATATACAAGAAGCCATGTATGACCAGTCAACGTGAACCGTGAGGGTGACATACACCCTTGCGCCATGCCGGAAGGCGTTCTCTGCTCGACAGATAGACATCGCGCTATATACATCCCTTGGACCCTCCATCATCTCGTCCTCCCTCTCATCCTTCGCCTCTGCCTCTTCCTCAACCCCGCCTCTTTGATGCTGGCCTCTCGTTATGGGACAAATTGCTCTAGAGCACCACGAGATGAACAGTGCGCCAGGCACGCTGAGAAAAGAAGGGGGTGACGGGGAACGTGTCCTGCATGCCGTCGAAGGCCCGACAGCTCCTCCAAGGTCGATACAGTCTCGGATACGAGACAGTCGTCAGCCTGGAGGTCGAGCTTGAGCTCGGTAATCTCTCTGGCGTGTCTCAGGAAGGCAACGAGGGCAGCGAGGTCATCATCGCATGTGACGGAGGTAGAAAGCGAGCGCAAGGATCCCGGGAGGAGGCATCGACTGAGTCTCTGGTAGTACTCGGCGAGCACATTTCCGCTGTCGACGTCCGTCATATCGACCTTCTGGATAGGAAGTGTGCGCGAGTCCTGAGACTCGGGATCACGGCTCGGTAGGTCTTCGTCCGTGGAGGCGATCTTCAGCTCTCCCAGCGAGCGAAGCGGAAGGGTCCTCAACATCAAGTTGAGTGGTGCGACCGGTGAGGGGTTAGGACAGTCGGTGGCAACGTGTTTTAGCTCGAGGACATCGAGATGAATAGAAGGCGAGGAAGGCGTGAGGGTGTGTTCGGGAGCGGAGCTCAAGTCAATGTATTGTAGCGACAGATGCCGCAACTTCGGAAGACTCAGGACGATGTCGTGCAGTACTGTAACAGGCTGTGGTACTAGCTGGTGGTCCGGGCTTGGATCCAGTTCTTCATCTAGCGCGCTTACTGGTCCTCGGAGCGTTAGGCAGTGTATATCGTGCCGATGGACGGAGGTGCGCTGGAGGAATTCGAGAAAGTCTTCGAGCGGTCGGGATGTTCGGATGGTGATCCTCGACCACAGATTACCTGACGCCATGTCGCGCCACAGGCGAGAGACAAGGACGCAGGAAGACAGCGTGGCCTTGTCTTCCTTCGCTTCGAGCAGGGCGAAAACCTCGAAAAAGATCTCGCGGGGAACATCCCGTAGGGACCGCAGTGATCTGAGATGAGTGGGTAGCCCCATGGGTAGTCTGGCAAGTTGGCCTAGCGTCAGCAGAGATCAATGCCTTCGGAATTACACAACATACCGGAGTTGATGGTATAACTCGGAGAGCGCCCTTGTGATTCTGAACAGGCTTCGAGTGAGGCTGGTGAAGAAGTACAGAGACATACCTCTGTTATATACAGGCCCGCCATGACAGTCCTTTTGTTCGGGCAAGCAAAGAAATGTAGAGCGTCGCCAGAGCTGTCGCAGTATCACCAACTTTAACAATACTTCCCTCTGTGCATCTCTGAATCGTCAGTTACCTCCATTCCTCGGCATCAAAATCGCAACCAATTGTTTGTGTTTGAGGGGAACGTAGTCTCTAATAAGGTGCTGACGACCGAGGGAGCAGGACGACCACATCCCTGGGACGAATATAAAGGTCGCAATGGTCAACGTGCACCATATCGCTGTGGCGGAACGCATGGACCAGCGGTCGGCTGCACCATGTTATGGCTTAAGCACTATAACTAGCAGACTTCAGTGGCCGGTTCATTCAATGATACAACTGTGTTTCCAAGAGATGGAACAGCTGACATACATACAAGTGGCCTGTTTGATATACCGCTTCCCAAGGTTCACCACGCACGATGACCGCCATCCACGATGATGCTGTAGCGATGCATCATGAGTTCAGCGATGACCGCGAAGATATGAAAGACGGTGCGCACTCGCTGCCAGTGCAGAACGAGCTCGCGTCGCTCGCAAGCCAAGCGAACGCGCCGCGAAGCTCCTCGGGACGCCCGATCCTCCCCAAGGGGTTGGCGCCTTCGTACTTTCTCTTCAACTCTGGGTCCTCCTCCAGGACGTCCGTCAATCTGCAACCCGAATCATCGTCAGTGTCCCATTGCGCTGTACACTGACTTTTGACTTTCCTCGTCTTGATGAAACCGGGGCTGATTGTGTTCACCCGGATGCGCTGCGGACCGAGCTCGCACGCCATGCTGCGGGCCATCTGCAGGACGGCCGATTTGGAAGAGTGATACGATATGGAGGGCAGAGTCGGCTGTGTAGACCCATACAGTGTCAGTAGACGAGTCCCCATAGTATTCGGCCCTAGGATCGTTCATCATGAGATCTAGAAGAACATACCTCGAGCGCGACGGACCCGCATATGCTTGCTACCATGACAATGCTGCCGCCGTTTCCAAACCGCACCATCTGGCGCCCGGCAGCTTGCGCCGCATAAAGGGTGCCGTTGGCGTTCACTGCGAGGACCTGCATGCAAGAGGTGAGTCCTGGATATCAGAGCGATAGTAAATTCCCTCTACCTTCTGGAAGTCCTGCGCAGAGTAATCCAAGGATGGGCCGATAATCAAGATGCCGGCGGCAGCGACGCACACGTCCATCCGACCTTCCCTGTCCCCGATCTCCTCTCCGATTTTCCACATAGCCTCCTGGAGCCACGATATCAACGGTGGAACATAGTCACCGAGCACGTACTGACGACTGACCTGGTCGCGCACATCCCCCTTGATGTACTCGAGCCGTCCAAGACCCATACGGGCAATGAAAGACCGGGTCTTCGTCCACTCCTCTCCCGGCTCATCATGGACGTCCAGACAATACACGGAGCGGGCACCAGCCTCCGAAAGCGTCAAGGCGGCCTCGAGCCCGATGCCACGATTGCCTCCCGTGACTAGCGCGACCTTGTCGGAGAGGGCGAACTCGTGCGTAAATAAACTCGGCGAGACGGTCTCTGAACAAATAAGCGTCCGTGAGTCGAACTCCGCTGCCTATGACAGGCCTATAACGCACGTATGGAGGAAGAGGTTTCATGAAGTGCTCTGGCGACGCCAACGAGTCCGTATGGCACTACCTGGGAGTTCAGTCGACGTTGCCCGACATTCAGACCGCGAGCGTTTGCGAAAGCGGTTCGGGCTATCGGAGTACGCGAGAGCATTGTGCGGGGAACGGTGGAAAGCATTGACTCTGATGGTGCTGGCTGCCAGACGAAGAGGAGGTCCTGAGGCGAGCATGCATGCTACTTATCGTCAAAACATTGCACAACCTCGCACTCCTCGGCAACAGAAGCTGGTGGTAGATCATCAGCGCTCATGCGTCCCGAGATCCCAGCATCATGCGTACCATGAATGGAAGACAGATATTACCCATGACATGGCACGGTACTGCGACGCGGACGCGACACAGAACAGTCGCTGAGAACGACATCAGCGTGGATGTGTGTCTGGCTGTGAACGATGTCAACTGAGAGGCCTCACGAGGAGCACGGCGGTGACAGGGTGGATTCCATATTGTGTGGGCGATCATGAATGCGCAGTCTAGAAGTTTATGCGGTACCCGGATCTGGAGAGAAGTCTAACGTCAGCCCCCAGAACTCTATAAAGATAACAGAAACCTTTGGGACAGCATGAAGCAAAGCCTTCGCAAGAGTTGCGATGACATTGGGCTAGACATAGAAGGCTAGGCGTGGGTGCGGAAATGACACGCTTCGTCTTCGAGAATCTGTATCCTGCGTCAGCTGATAGTCATCTACGAAAGAAGCTCGAAGGTCAGGAGGAAATTGCACAAGCTCCTAGACCTGTTGTGAATGATTCCAATGCATTCGCAGCTATGGAAGAAAAGGATATGAAAGCGACGCAAACCTGGTGGGGTAACCGTGGGCTAGGCTCGAAGTCACCGGAGAACACTTGGACGATCCGACGTTTGTATACGCATCCTGTGCTGCTCTCGCGATCAAACTCGTTCGACACTCGCACGTCCTTCTGGGCTGTGAGAGATCTTGCAACAGTCCGATCTCAAGGCCGCTGCCCGCTCCCCAAGCAAACCAACTCGTCGAGACGAGAAGCGAATGTACAGATTGTTAGGCTGCCATGACCTCTGGAAATGTGGCATCCTGCGAGAGGATATCAGGAGTAATTTGGCGAGCGTGAGTGCGTTGAGTTGTTCGGATTGGCCTCAGTGTCCAATCCGGCTATGCAGGCTGGTGCGAGGCATGGCAGTTCGCCTATAGCAGGCCAGAAATCCATGCTTGTCAACAGGGACATCGGTAATGACAAAGGTACGTACTTACCGAAATCCAAAACACAATGCAAAGTGAAGTGATTGACATCTCCCTGAAAGTGAGTTTCTAGTAGCGGGAAATTGTGCTGCCTGTAGGCCGTTCGTGTGTCGAAAGGGATGATCTTCACTTGTAGAGAGCGTCAGGAATCGCTGGACAAATAAATGTGTTTACACTCACATCTGCCGATGGTTACGTGCACGAACTCAGTCGCTAGGTTTGGGACGAGCAGATATGAGCCTGCCGAGCTTGTTCACAGCAAAACACTGCAACGTTTCGGCATTACTTGCTGTTGACAGCCGCCTGCGACGGCGTGCCGGGTCCGGAAGAACGCTGGCAGCGTCTAAACAGCAGAAGGACTTACCTACGTAGGCATGCAGATGACTTCCCCCAGCGGCGCATTGGACGTCCGATCGCATTCAACGTACGCCCCGGTTGCAGACGTCGAGGAGAACCCGCCGATCTGTCGCGGTCTCACATGGTAAGTACGGGAGGCATACTGACGCGCGTTGCACTGTTCAGGTCCGTATAGAACCGGACAAGCAATACGCCCGCGTGTCTCCGGCGGAGGTTTGGTATGTCTGAACAAGCGCTTGAGCGTCTGCATCAACACTGATTCTGAGAACTTTGTATTCACGGGAATTGATTACACTGCGTTGCCGATGCCTTTGAGAACGCGCAAGGCGGTCAGAGATGAGACGGCCGGCGGAGACAGTTGAGGAAGGGAGTAGCGCGGGACTCTCTCGGTGTCTGACGGCTCACCCAACAGCGCAAAAAAGAGCATAGGACGTTTCAGCGGCATTGGAGGAGTATATATATCATGAGCCCACCTGGCGATGACCCAGTACACCTGGCATTCGCTCATACCAGCGTACTATAACAAAGCTCGCAGCCCTCATCGACCAAACCCACACCATGCGTTTCTCCACTACTGCTCTCGCCTACCTGGCCTCCGCGCTCCTCTCGGTGCTCGCACCGCAGGCGGCGCAAGCTGGAATCACTGCATACAGCGGCAGCTCGTGCGACGGCGACGTCGGCCTGAACGTCCCCTGCGACGGCTCGTGCCACAAGTTCGACGACAGACACTCCTTCCGCGTACGTCCTTTCCTCCTGCCCGCGGGCAGGGCTTTCCTTGACGACGACTTCATTGACGGCGACCATGTTCAGGTTGACAGTGGCACAGGCGACCACTGCGTGACGGTGTTCGAGGACCCGGGCTGCCCTGCCGACGGCATAGGCCACCCCCTCCCGCACCAGACGGGCCAATGCCAGAACGTGAACACTGGCACGAACGTCCGGTCGTTCTTGTGCTCGAAGGACACCTTCTGCTTTGTAGGCTGAGTTGCCTTCCAACGATGTTGGCATCTATAGGCAAGGTATGTAAGGTGTTCATCGCAATGCGGCGCCTGAGCTCTGCTCACATTCATGTATAGGCTGTCGGCGAAATAGCCGATCACATTAGATACGACAGATACGGAGAGTGTGCCGATGTTGTTAAAGAGGTGGACAATAACAATCTTGTCGACGAGATATGCGCGCTAGAGCGTACAAGAACGTTCTTCTCCTGCTTTCCGTGCCTGCTCCACACTCTCGTGTCAACAGCATGCCAGTGTGAACGTGAAGTCGAGCGGTGCACTCACCATCCACGCAGATAGTGCACGACCCTCTCCAGTCAGTCAGCCGTCAGTGCCTTGCAGCCCGGAAAATGGTGATCCAGTCCAGGCCCGAGAACAGTGCGAGCCGCTCCTCGCACGAATTTGCGTGTCTTCGGGTCGACGGCGGATGCACGAGCGCGTGCGAGAGTGACGTCTGGGAGCAGCGTGATGCACGTGGCGGGCTTGGGGAGGGTGCTGCGAGCTCACAACAAGCCTAATACTTATTCGGCGGCGCGGATCTACGTGATGGGACGTGAGTACATACGCGGCCATGGAGTAACACTTACCTGTCAGCTGCTACTTCCCGAACAAGGGGACAGTAGAAGAGCTGATGACACGCTTGTCGAGGTGAGCATTCTTGTGCTCATTCGAGAGGCCCAACATTCGCGTGGACGATGAGGAGTGTGTCGCGTTCCAGATACATATGTTTGGTGAATCTATGCTCGTTGCCCGACGTGCTGCGGGTCGTCTTAGGCTGTTCAAGATACGCTACCAGATGTGTCGGCGATGGATATTGTAACGAGGCCATTAGGGCCTACTATTAGGTGTCCATGTTCTGCAAGGCCCAGAAGGATTGAGACCGCCCTGCCAGCGAAATTTGAGTAGCGGGATGTAGCGGGAAAATGTAACGCCTGGTGAAGGTTTTAGGCCGGACGGGCTGGATTCTAAAAGATTCGAACTCTCTGATAGATGGGCATTGTCTTCAGAAAGAGACGTCGGAAAACGATGGACATGTACAAATGTGCTTACCCTCATGTCTGCCGATGTATGCGTAGACGCCCTCGGCCGCTGGGTTTGCGACCAATGGGGTCCTTACGAACCGGTTGTCAGCAAAGCCCTGCAAGGTTCCGGCATTACTGTCGACAGCCGCCTGCGTCTCGCTACCAGCGAATTCTATACAAGCCTCTCTAGTGGAGAAGTGGTCGCGGTGTACTGGCCACTAACGACGAGGAACGGTTTGAACGTCTTTTGGCTTTGTTGTACCTCGGAATCCAGCATGGGGAAGTCCGGGGTAAGTACGATCACATCAATGTATGCCCATCTGGCCGGGGGCGGTCTCACAAGGACGAGAGTCATAACTTACGCGTATTGTTCTGTTCGGATCCGCTGTGAATCGGAGGAAGACCTCACGCCGGGCGGGTCGCCCGCGCAGGGTTGGTATGGCCGTGGGGTTAGTGCTTGAGCGTCAACACTGACTCGAACTTGAAGAATAATAGAGTACCTCATGCGGATTGAATGCGCCGCTCGTGCGCGCCCGCCAATCGTTATGGAAGATGTGCCAAGAGGGGGCGACCGGTGGAGAGAGTCAAAACGTTTGAGACGGAGCTGGTTCGTGGTGAGACCGTTGGACGGCATAGCGCGAAGCCACCGCATGGAAGAAGATGAAACGTGCAGCAGATCTGGACGAGTATAAGGATCATCAGCGGCATTGGAGGGTATATATAATCATAAACCCACCAGGTGATGACCCAGTACTCCCGGCATTCGCTGACACCAGCGGAGCCTCAACCACAGGGACCCACACGATGCGCTTCTCTACCACTGCTCTCGCGTACCTCGCCTCCGCCCTCCTGTCGGTGCTCGCCCCGCAGGCGGCGCAGGCTGGCATCACGGCCTTCAGCGGCAGCTCGTGCGATGGCGACGTCGGGTTGAACGTCCCCTGCGATGGCTCGTGCCACAAATTCGACGAGCGACACTCCTTCCGCGTACGTATATTCCCATTGCCCACGGGCAGGGCTGTCCTTGAGGGTCACTTCACTGACGGCGGCCATGTTCAGGTTGACAGCGGCACGGGCGACCACTGCGTGACGGTGTTCGAAGGCCCCGGCTGCCCTTCAGGCGGCCCAGGCTTCTTCCTCCCGCATCAGACGGGTCAATGTCAGAACGTGAACACGGGCACAAACGTCCGTTCCTTCACGTGTTCGAAGGACTCGGCCTGCTTGCAACTAGGCTGAGCGGCGTCCGCTGCGCGATGATGTTGGAGGTTGCATGCAAGGTGTGTAAGGGCTCTTTCGCAGTGCGACGCCTGGGCTCTGCTCACCTCCGTCTGTTCAGCTGGTCAGCGAATGATACTAGTACATAGCAGAGACAATTTGATGCGGAAATTGTGCTGAGTATAGAGAAGAGGTGGTCAATGCAATGTTAGGTTTTGATGGCAACAACCAGCGTGTCGTGGGACGCGATCGTGCGCGGAGGCTTGCATGCGAGCCTGTGTCGGGACTGCGGCAAGTGTGTGGTTATGTCAGATCGCACACTGGGGAAGCTCAAACGATTGCACGCACTGCTTGTCAACCGGAACCGCTCCTCACGCGTCTTCAGGTACTCCATCTCGTCCACAAGTTCCGTCACCACGCCCTGGAGGTCGGAAGTTCTAGCAGCATTAACCATACGTATTTACTTCCTCTAACCCAATACGCAATGGGTATTGAAAGCGAGGTGCTAGTAGCGGGAGAATGTGGCGCCTAATGGAGGCTAGAGACAGGACCTATCATATTAAATAATTGCGCATGATCTTTCCTTAGAGGCAGCGTCGGAAAGCAATGAACGAATGTGCTTACCCTGTAGACGAACTCGGCTGCTGGGCTTGCGACCACGTATGAGCCTGCCGAGGTGGTTCTCAGCAAAATCGCAAGGTTTCGGGATTAACGTCGTCAGCCGCCTGCGATCCGATATCAGCGGGTCGGCGACTGACGCCGAAAAAGGTTTTGAACGTCTTTGGCTTCGTTCGTACTACATGTCAGCTCTCGGGCGGTCTGTAGAGCAGGTCGAAGTCCGGAGTACGTACGATCGCTCCAACGTACGCTCATCTGCCCGGTGGCGGTCTCACAAGGACGAGAGTCATACTTTACGCGCATTGTACTGTGTACTGTTCGCCGGTTCCGCTGAGAATCGGAGGAACACCCTGCGTTAGGCGGGTCGCCGGGGCAGGGTTGATGTAGCGGCGGGCTGTAATGATGAGTGCTTTAGAAACAACACTGACTCGAACTTCAAGAATATTAGAGTGCCTCGGGCGGAATGAGTACGCGGCTCGTGCGCGCCCGCCAAATCTTTGCGGAAGATGTGCCAAGAAGAGCTGGCCGGCGGAGAGAGTTGAGGGTGGGAGAAGGGCGCGTCTCGTTCGTGGCGATCAGAGTCATCTGGCGATCCGCTGCAAAGCCGCCGCTGCAAAGAACTCGGAACAATATGCAGCACTTCTGGACGAGTACAGGACATTTCAGCGGCATCGGGAGAGTATATGTATCATGGACCCACCAGGCAATAACCCAGCACTCCCTTCGCTCACACCAGCGCACCAGTGCAAGGCCACCTCATCGACCAGACCAACACCATGCGTTTCTCCACCACCGCTTTCGCCTACCTCACCTCTGCACTCTTGTCCGTGCTCGCTCCACAGACGGCGCAGGCTGGCATCACCGCATTCAGCGGCAGCACGTGCGACGGCTCCGCCGGGCTCAATGTCCCCTGCGATGGCTCGTGCCACAAGTTTGATGACAGACACTCCTTCCGCGTACGTCCTTTCCCGCTGCCCGCTGTTCTCGATGACGACGTCATTGACGGCCATGTTCAGGTTGACAGTGGCACGGGCGACCACTGCGTGACGGTGTTCGAGGACCCGGGGTGCCCTGAAGACGGCCAGGGCGCCTTCCTTCCGCACCAGACGGGTCAATGCCAGAACGTGAACACCGGCACGAACGTCCGGTCCTTTACCTGCGCGAAGGACACCGTCTGCTTGCTCGGAGTCTGAGCTGGGATTCGCTGAACGACGATGTTCGAATCTGCAGGCAAGGAAGGTAAGGTGTTCATCGCAGTGCGGCGCCTGGGCTCTACTCACATCAGTCTGTTCAGGTTGACGGCGGAAAAAAAAACCGGTAGTAGATACAACAGATTGCGGAGAGTGTGCCCATATTGTGAAGAGGCGGTCAATTCGATTATAGTTCTCCCCAGCGAAGTCTGCACGCTAGAGTGTTGCGAAACGGTCGCCATCGACGTGCTTGCCAGTGCGAACATAGATCCATGCCGTCCATGCCGGTCATGCACGATCCCCTCCGGGGTTTCCGAGGGCTCCAGTGGGTGCTGCAGTGCGCCGTCAGTGCCTTACACACCCGGCAAAGGAGGATGCAGTCCGGGCCCAGGCGCAGTGCGAGCCGTTCCTCGACTTTCTTGCGTGGTTTCGGGTCGACGGCGGCGAATGCCCGTGCGTGTGCAGGATTGGTGTCGGCACCCTCGGGGAGCAGCAGGCGGCGGGCCTGGAGAGCCGGTGTTGCGAGCTCAGAATGAGTTTGGTGTTCGGCGGCGCTGATCTGCGCGAAGAGTTTAGGACACGAGGACGCGGCCAGCAGGAACACATACCTGTCATCGGCGGCTACCGGACCTGGAATTGCGCAAGGTCTTTCACGACGTGTGCGAACTAGGAGGGATACAAGATTTCCCGGAAAGCACGCAACAAGGGAAAGGAGAAGAAATAAAGATACGATGTGCATTATACCCAATACCCATTACACCCACTAGTCAATGAGATACTTGCGCTTGAAGAACGAGCGCAGGTGGAAGATCTGCCAGACCCCCAGCGTTATGAGGGACGCGATCATGAACCAGGCGAAGTTTTGCACGCGGGACTGCGTCGAGACTGCGGCGAGCGTATGCGTGTCTCAGAGGGGCATGCTCAAGATGTCAAGGACGATAGTACGCACTGTTCGTCGCCTGGAACCGCTCCTCACGCGTCTTCAGGTACTCCATCTCATCTACAATCTCCTTCACCACACCCTCGAGTTTCCGCATCTCCGTCTCGAGGCCTGATAGCGATTCCTGGTTGGCGATGGCACTGGTGCAAGAGAATGAGAGTAGGGTAGAGATGGTGAAGCGGGATACTCACTTGTAGTCGACTGCATCCGCACCAATGTCGACATCAAGGTCGATTACTCGCGACCGGGCCTTGCCGTCGCTCACACCTGGCACAGGTATCAAGGACTGCCACAGAAAAGAATTCGCACCATACTCACCCGCTTCGAGGTAGTTGCGGAAGCATACCCCGATGTCCTCCTCCGCATGTGCAGTAATTGCAAACCGCTTCTCCCCATTGATGTCCTTCTTGTTGAGGTAGACGTTCTTGTGCTCGCTCGAGTCAACTACCTCGATGTCGAGACGCTGACCTTCACCAGGCCCGACGTTCGCGGTAATGATGACGAGTGCGCCTGGGTGCGCTGCGTTCCATATACATTTGGCTGGAGGGTAGCGGCTTGCTGGAATGGAGAACTTGATCGCGAATACGGACTGTGAGAGGCAGACAAGCAGGGCCGCGAGGAGAAGTGGGAGGGCTCGGAAGCTCGCGTGAGCAGCCATATTACGGAAGACTAGAGTGGACGGGTATATGTTCGAGATGTGTCGTGGTCGTCGTGTACGAATGCGTCGTCGTCGTCGCCCCCGACGTCAAGCAGAAGGCGGATGGTGAACGTGGAAGTGGGAACAGCGAGCTCGGGCGTCAAGAGTTTGCTGGCAGCGGTCGGCGCTGCTCCGATGTGATTCGTGTTTCTCTTCCACCGTCATCACGAATCTATGCTCGTTTTCTGGCTTGCTGCGAATTAAGCGTGGATCTCTGAGTATGCGTGCCGGCAGGTCGTTTGGGAATCACTGACTCTCAGACGTGTCAGCACCGTCAGCGACGGAGAGTGTATACCAGGGCCACAGATCGAGGACTTCAGCCTGGTCCATGGTGCGCAGGTAAGTTATGTATATATCAGGTCCTGTCGGATTGGTCTTTGACCTCAACCTCGCAGAAGACGGACAGTCCTTCGAAGTCAAATGTCCATTGAGGTCTTATGCAACGGGCCTGTACGCCTTGAGCTGCTGCATAAGCACCCAGAAGTACTCGCATCTTCTCGTGCACGGTGCCCATCCAGAAGGCATTGCAACCGGGACGAGGCGTAGAATGCGGCGTGCCTCCATTCGAACCCGCATCATCTGGTCCGTTCGAGCAGCGAACGACCGCACGGGGTCGCTCCACTACGCACGTTCAGTGGTCGAGTTCGTACGCTCTACCTTCCACTTTGGGTGGTGCTGCCGTAGGACCTCCGAACTTTACTCGCAGGTATATGTAGTGAAGTATTGCTGAGACCCCCTTGCTATGACTCCGCACCCATGGCAGACAGTACGCACGTTCCACTCTCAGACACGAATCGTTTTGACTGAAGCATGATGTCTAGCTCCCTTCGTCCTAAGGGACATATCCGGGAAGGGGAAGGGACTCTTTGCTACACGCCCTATCACCAGAGGCGAACGCGTCCTAGCAGAGGCCCCACTCATCACTCAACGGCAGCCCGTCTCGAATGCGACCATCCTCCTCGCCCTAGCACGCCTCTCGGACACCGACCAACGCCGCTACTTCAACCTTGCGAACGCTTCGGTCGGCCTACTCGCGCCGCCTCTAGGCATGTTCAAGACCAACGCGCTCCCCTGCGGCGATCATGACCAGAGCCGCGGCCTTGCCGTTGACACCGCTGCCATCTTTCCTCTCGGATCCAGATTCAACTCGTCCTGCGAGCCCAACGTCAACAATTACTGGAATGAGAGTCTCAACCAAATTACGTTCTGGGCAGTGCGCGACATCGCCGAGGGAGAGGAGCTGTGTATCTGCTACGGCACGCCGCTAGCTAAGCGTGCGGATCGGAGGGCGAGGCTCGAGTCGTCCTTCCGCTTCGTGTGCAATTGCGTCGCTTGTGCACGGGAGGGTGCCGCGCTGAAGGAAAGCGACGACCGGCGGGTCTCTATCTCCCGCTTGTACGACGAGATAGCGACCTGCGGAAGCAACCCCCGCAGTCGGCGTGCGGAAAGTGCGTATACTAAACCTTTGGTGTTTCCTGCGAAGGCTAACTCCGCTCTGCTACCCGGCAGGTCAAATCAGCGTTGAAGCTCCTAGAAGCGGAGAATTTGCTCGGTAGTCATGGCGCGTCGTTCTACTACGACGCATTCCAGTTTTGCATCAGTGCGTGTCTAAATATGTGGATGAAGTACGTCGAACAATAATATCTAACCGTCAGGATCCTGTAGGTGTCGCGGACGTGCGCAATGCGAAGGCCTGGGTGACGAAGGCCTGGGAAGGTTACTGTGTCGAGCGAGGTCCGCAGAGCTCGGACGCAGTGAAGATGGCAGCGTACATGCAGGATCCCCGTGCTCACCCCGCATTTGACCTGCTGCCGAGGAAAACGTTGGTGGGGCCTGACTGACAGAGTCTCATTCTGTGCCGTCGAGGTGTGGTGCACGATTACTAGGCGATATGATACGTATGCGACAGAACTGAAGGGTATCCGTGTATCGTATGTATGTAGTATAACTTCGCTTAGCTGCGCGGTCTCCCTTGGTAGCCCACATTGTTCAAGAACGGTCCCCAATCGTCCCAACTGTGCGCCGTATCGTCAGCACCATTGACTGGGGATGGTTGACAAGATGTCTTACCCGTAGAGCGACGGCGCGGTGGACCACATGTTCAGGGCGTCGTCCATCGCAGGGTAGCCGCTTCCAAGTTGCTGCAGTATCGCTCCAGTGTGTGCGCCGTGTTGCGCCTGATACGCTGGCGTCTCCACCAACCCGGGGTAGACTGGATTGGATGGTAGCGAGGGCGGCTGACTGTATCCCAGCGGATCGAGGCCGTACGAATCATCGAACTGGTCTCCAGCGTCTGCAGGTTCAGGCAGTCGGTGCGGGTCCAGTGGGTGTTGATGTACGGCATGGTGCTCGTACTGAGGATTCCCGCCGTAAGACGGCACCAGCGAGAACTGCTGTGGTGCAGATCGGAACATGCCGGCAACCATCGGCCCCGTATCGTAGGAGGAGGGATACATCTGGCTCAGCTCCTCGGTACGGAGAGGGAGTACGAACGAGGGTGCGATGTCCGTGGCGCTGTTAGTGACCATGAAGGATGCAACATCGACCCCCGCCGCCATTTTTGGATCACGTTGATAGCATGTCTCACCACCGCTCTGCGATCCAGCGGGGTATGCAGGGAGTTGCCAATTCGGCTCAGTAGACGAAGGGCGATGCAAGAAGACGGGCAAGGAGGAGCCTGAGGAGTCTTCCTGGCCGTGGTCAGACTCTTTCGCGGGAGGTTGAGCAATCCCGAAGGGGGACAAGATGTCCCTGGGGATGACAGTGCTCAGTATGCGCATTCCTACCCTACACAGTCGCATGACGTACCCCAAAGATTTTGCCCTAGGTGCTCTGTCGAAGGGAGTCAGTCAGCGTAATGACGCGTAGGGAAGGCAAGTCGAGTATTTCTCACTCCTGTGCCACTGCGCGTAGCATTTCCAAGCATTTCTGTACCTCATGTACCTCTGTTTCCAGTGTATGCGAGCGTCCCGCGCCTTTCTCGCTCGAGATATGCAATATTATCACCATGGCCGCGAAGAACAGAGTGCCCTGGTTGAACGTCAACTTCCTCGCCTCGGAAGGAGAGACATGAAACGGTACGGACCACGTTCCTATGAAGCGGAGTGCCTATGCGCCTGTACAGCTCATCGAGGACCCTTATTGCCGACTTCGCCGCGTTAAAGCAGATCATGATCGAGGTGAAGGAAAGAGGTGACTCCCGTTTGCGCTGTTCAATGAATGGGCGATGTACGGCGATCTGGAACAGGTAGAAGTGGCTGAACAGTGTCGCAGACTGTTTGAAAAACAGGCCGTCTTCTCGTTGCGGGATCCATTTGACTTGATCAGAACATCGAGGTCAATATTGCTCACGAACTGAGGGACTCTCGAACTCACGGTGGTCTGGGACGGCATCTACCCATCTGTTCAGCGCTGAATCAAGCTCGGCGACAGTTCGTTCTTCCCATTGCTGGTCCCCGTGGCGGAGCTGAACTCTCGATTTGTTGATCGCATACTGTTCTCATCATCTCAGTGTACGTGTTGAACTGTTCTCGGCTGCAATCACTCACCACTGTGCGGACTGCGAAAGCGAGGACCTGCATAAGTCGGAGGTAGCAGATGAAGAAGGACACCTTGGACGGCTTTCCCGGAGGCTGGTTGAACGTAGGCTTCCCACTCGCGTCTGTCCAGTATTCGTCGTCGCATTCTATAGGGAGCGGAAGATCCATACTGTAATGTCCGGTCAGTCATACGCAACTCAGAACCAGGAAGCTGAGTACTCTTCGTCATGTATGCTGGCTGGTCTTCCAGTGGTGAATGCCATTCCCCAGTCTTGCGTCACTAGAATCCTGACCGAAGATACCTGGTGAACTCAAAGACCGGAACGGAATACGAGAATCTTACCAAAATGCACGCTTCAAGAGCTCTCCTTCCACTGAATGGTCGTCTTCATACCTCCTCTTGCGATGCGCACCCATTTCGACTCCGACGCGGATCCCGGCCCCGACGATTGCCCAACATGCGTGCGTCACCGTCGTTCCTTGCAAATACATGACCATGAGCTGCGAAGTGGTTAAGTCATCGCTTCGTTTGTACACTGCACTTCCACGGGGCAACTCACAACGCGTATTTGCAGATCGTAGACGTCCGGAGGCGCCACCACAGACCTGTACACGCTCTCTACCTGCTGGAACCATGTCCAGCCCGGCCAGTTCGAGGTGCTTGTCCCTGTGCCTAGCGTACGTGCATCACGGCTCCATCGCGCTCCGGTTGCGCAGACGAGGAGAAGCGTAGCACCGAAGCCTCCGGGGCTAAGATGGAGCCCTTGGGAGACACATCGTCGGAAGGTCGGCTCGTGTAGAAGAGGCGAGTAGGCGTTCACTTCGGCGAAGTAAAGGTCTATGAGAGTGTGCACGAGGTCCGGCGGGGGAAAGTCGTGAAATTGAGGGATCCTGTCGGGGCAAGTGCCGCTGAGCCACTAAAAGCATCGTCAGCTTGAAAGCCACACAACACGAAGACAGTCACTTACTCGAAATTCCGCCGACGGTCCAGGACGAGGAGGTAACACTCGCGCTTGGTCCAGAACGGGCGATGCCATCTCCTTCCCACACATGTTGTTGAGGTCCGTCGCGGCCCGCAGGAGTACCATGCTGCTGGACTTTCCATGGTAGAGATAGGACGCTGGTTTCAGGGATACCTTGCCGAACTCTTCGATCAAGTTCACCTCTTGCAGTTCGCTCTCGTCTTCACTCGGTTCATAGTCCGTCTGATCCCGTATTGGAAGGCCTGCAAGTGGGAAAACACGCTTGCTCTGTGACGATTCGGAGACAGTTGAAGGGCTGGGACGGGAAGGCGTCTCTTGCTCCTCGAGCTCTCTTGCGATATCAATGTCAGGGTTGAGCTGTAATACCGTTAATGAGAGACGCCGCATACAACATCGAGACTCACTCGTTTGACTAACCGCTCCAGCTTCTGCATGCGACTCTCCAGAGCATTCACATGACTGTGTCAGAGCCGACACCGAGTTCAAACGTGACCGGATGTGCAAGCCCACGACCACGCTACGTACCTAGAAGGGTAGAAATGTTTCTGTATCACCGTCAGAGCGCACATCGCAAGGAGGAACATAAGAGTGCACGCACGTGTAGTGGCTCTACATACGTGCAATCGATCTTCTTATAGATACATTTGGAGCAGCGGTTGTTAGGCATCTGCGGGCCATTGCCTGCAGAGAGCCTCCGTCAGTGAGAGAGCATGCTAGTGGAAAAGCATAAGACTCACACTTGACTGGCGGCATCATCAGTAAGGGATCACAGCGTCATATGGGCAAAGTCACTCACTTTTCTTGCGTCTGCAGTAATCGCAAGCGCGAGGATACTTGCGCCTCTTCGACGATGGTGCCGTGTTGTCTTCTTCCGTCGACGACATGCCTTGAGCGTCGAGTGCCAAGTAGATGTATCAGAGTGGGGATTGGAGCACATATAAGTATCCCGACCGCGCCATCGAACGTCGCGGAAAGAAGCCCACTCGGAGCCACTCAAACCAGTATTGCTGTGTCCGTGCTGTGCCCGCTGGTGGCGCAAATCAACTTTAAGTATTTCAGACTCGCGCGCACAAAGATGGTCTTTCCACTTACATACGACCCTGATGCGCCTGCGCTCGAAGACACGGTTAAAACGCAGGTTAGGCCGCTTCTGTTACGTGAACAGGGATACGCGCTGGACTGTCAAATATCCGCAGTGCACTTAGCTTGAACGCGTCGGGGTATGTCGTGGTAGAGTATCCCCTGCCGCTGAATACAATGTGGGGCCGCGGGCGGACTGGCGTTCAGAAGCCGGCGAGGGATGCTGAAATGGAATTGCGGAGTACTGCCGCCTTGCATTCTATGACAGGCGACATCGAACAAGAAAGAGTGCATCAAGTTACTGAAGAGTGGCCGTTCCACGATCGCTCACGCGGGTTACCTTCATGGGAAGCGTTGGGTGCGACTCGATACCCACTGTCGGGTACACAACCCCCGCCAAGTTCCATCGAATGGGCTTCTCTGTCAGCTCGAAGTGGAACCTCGACACCAAGGTCGACAGAACGACCTCTGTTTCCGCAGGTCAGCATCGACGGTCATACACATACAAAGGGGATTTCCACATACTCATTTCCAGCTGAGAGAACTTGAAGCCGCTGGATCCAGACCCAGACCGTTAGCGAGCGCACGCTGCCCGTCCCCTCAGGCTATCAGAAGTGAAACCCGACTCACATGCAGGCGCGACCGCCGCCCCAGAACGTCATCCTGTGCGCGAGTCCATCAGCATGCAATGTTTCTGTTTCGACGATACGCTGATGATGCTCGTCGAAGTCGACATACAAATTAGAGTACACCCCAGGAATCTTTGCCTTGGTAACCGACTCGGGGAGCGGTGACAGCCAGCGTTCAGGCTTCCATTCGTGCGCGTCTTCACCCCAGATAGCCTGGTTCGTGTTGCACGACATGATCCCGACGAATACCATGGTATCTTTGGGCAGCGGGATCTCGGTGATCAGCGTGCCATCGAGTCCGCGAGCGGGTTCTGATAGAGGGAGTACGACATCTTCACGGGTCCTGCCAGTAGATCTAGATGTTCACGACCCGGAGACGGAAGGTCGAAGCTGGCGACTTACTCTCGGAATCGATAAGGCGCGGGAGTATAGCTGGAACGCACATGGTCAGCGTCGACGTTCGGGAGCTCAGAGACAGGCTACCCACAGATGCAACGTTTCGCGGCATATAGCATCAAGATAAGGCAGAGATGTCAACTTGTCGTAGTCTAGGGACCAGCCCTGGCGGCCATCCTGCGCAGCGATGAGCTCTTGACGGAGCTTGGCCTGCGCTTCCGGGTGCTTCGCAAGAGTGTACAAGGTTCTCGAGAGTGCGTTTGACGTCGTGTCTGTGGCAGTCACGGTCAAGGTCCTACGATTGCGAGAGTCTCATCAACAGGACGACGAGCGGATGTAGGCTCACTTACGAAATCTGCGCAACGACCTCCTCTTCGGAAAGTCTATCTTCACTGCTAGCAGCAAAATTGGCTCTTACTGCCGCCGCGGTGAAGGGGTCAGTGTGAAATCGTTGTACCACCCGTGGACTTACAGAGGATGCTCATGAGGTCCTTCCCTTGTCCCAGTTGTCGCTTGAGTGCTCCGTCGCCTTGCTCGAGCGCAGCACGCTTCGCGTTATACAACCTCACCGACTGCTCGTGCATCGTGTTCACGATCGTCCGCAGCCTCTGGAACTTCCGGTGCGGTACCCACTCCGCCGCCAGCATCCTCAAAGATGCGGGTACCATGCCCTCGATATAGTTGTAGAAGTGCAGGTAGCCCGAGAGCGAGAACAAGGCAGGACTTTGCAGAATCGGTGAGTAGCGCACCGGGGAGAGAACACAGCCGCACTCACATGAAGGACTTCACGGCACTCCCGTAGGTATCCGCACTTTGTTCCACCAGCGGATCGAACGAGTGTCCAAGGCCGGCTTGCCCGATAAGTTCGAGTGCCGTTCGGTTCATCCAACTCATCATGTCGACTTCGCTGGTTCTGGCATCTATTGTGCTTTCAAGAGCCCGCAGTAACTCCACGGTGATAGTCAGGTTTGATACGAGCTAAGATCCGGACAGTCGCGAGAGCTTACTTACTTTGTCGGCCACGTTGAAGAATATAGGTACCATCTCCCGCATGTGGTTGATATTGAACGTAGGGTTCAGCATCTTCCGCTGGCGGCGATGCTGTTCGCCTGTAATCCATGAGGATCGGTCAAAGGCAGCGTCAGGGAGAGAGTACCTGTCGTTCCCAAGAGGCCCGGTCCAAAAGTGCCGTGGTTCATCCTGATCCCCGAATACATTAGTGCCTAGTAGCTTCGGATCAGAAAGACAACACACCTGAGCCACCATCGTGCCTCATCGTAGATGTACTGCTCCTTCACGGCGATGGCGTGCATCGCCAAGGGGTCAAAGACATAGAGCAGCTTGCGCTGCATGGAGGAGGTTCAGCGGGATCAAGACGGGATGTGCACGGTATTCTGAACGCACCCCGAACTTGCCATGCAGCAAAACAACATGACCATACTTCTCTCCGAGCTCCCTATGGAACTCCCAGCCTTGTTTGTCGTATAGTTGCTGGAGATTCCCTGGTGGCAGGTAAGGTACGCGAAAAATCCTACGAGACATGGTGGACTGACCGTGGAGGAAGGAGGGACTCGGCGGGCCCGGAAGGTTGTCCAGGGCACTTTTCACCGTATATCGACGTACAACCTTCAAGAGTAACCAAGTCAAAGCGCATACGAAGGCCGCTTGAAAGAGCACACCGAACATTCTTGTCTCTGGCGGATGAGCGGGCACAAAAACGAGAAAGAGATTTATATATGCCAATGGCGATTCCGCTCGGCTTGTTTCCGCAGAGACATGTTCGCGCTGAGGGCACAGTTGATCCACCGTATATGCGCAATCCTGTCAGGGGAGTGACAGGTCCTGAGAGCGGCAGGACGGGAACTCAACGGCGTTACCGTAACCTGCCTCTTCCTGCGCACCCACATGTGACCGCGTACTGCGATTGTCTTGGAGATATGTGGCAGGTGACCACGCTCGGCCGCCCTGCGTGGTTAAAACTCTAGTCGGCGGATGTGGAGGTGTTGCAACGTGCGTGTATACGGAGCAAAAGTCTTGATATGACCAGCGGGCCCAAACGACCGCAACCTACTCAGGTTTGTGAACAGGTCAATGAAAAATGAGTTGAAGGCCACGTACACTTGCGCCGATCACAATATGACATGTTAATTTGCGATACGTGCCCTGTGTCAGTAGAAGTGCCACACGTTGACTCGACAGCGGGGCCTGCCCCTGCTGTACCTAGGCGTCGCACTGACGACGTCGTTGGCTCCAGACAGCTTTCATTTGGTATCACCGACTAACCTTCCTTCTTACTGATTGGGTTCGTGAGGATCACGGTTGGAGTTAGGAGGGAAAGTTCGTCCGACCGTCCATCGGAGCAGAACATGAATAACCGCTGACATTGATCTCGTTCGTCCTCGCAAGTCGCCAAGTATCCCCTACACACAGTCAGTGCGACGAACTGCCATTGGCAACAACAATGCGTGAAACTCACTCTCAGACGATACGTATCTGCTGGGAATGCCGTCTTCTCGATGCTGTACATCATGGAACCGACCCTCACGCATTCCGCGCTACAGGACGCACGATATTGAACGTTAAAAGTGACTGCAGCCAAGGTTTCTCAGTGCGTAGCCTCAAAGGAGCGACGACTGGCGACGTCATCATCGCAGATCGCATCGATCGGAGGCCCTGAGAACAGCATCCGCCTCCGCAACACGCGACCTGCTCGAGGACACATGTCGCCGATGCGCACTTGTCTGCCCGAGCCCAGATCCTACACAAGACAAGGACCTGGAGAGTGCCGAAGCTCACCGTCTTAGGTCAGCACGCCTCTCTTCCGCACACCACCCGCCAGGCCGTCGATAGCGTCGATATCGCCCACCTCCGCCTCTTCTGCTCTCGCCCTCCACCCGCAGCGAACGACACAAACCTCCTCCTGGCCAGATGGCAAGCGCAGTAGTACTCGACACCCCGTTCTCGTTCCCGCCCCCTTCCCCCAGCCCGCTCGACCCGAACTTCGCGCCACCCACGCGCCCACCGAGCGCGCTCAGCACCACGAGCGACGCCTCGTTCTTCGAGCTCTACGAAGGATCGGGACACGCCTCGCCGACGCAGGCCGGCCCATCGAGCCAGGGCCCCGAGCACCTCCCGCGCCGGACGGTGTTCTCGACGATCCGGCGCCATGGGCAGCAGTGTCTGCTGTGCGGGCGCAGCGGGAGCGGGGAGTTGGTGGTCGTGAGGGCTGTGTTGCAGCATGCGGATCAGGAGCACGATGAGGGACAGCGCGAGAGCCGAGATGTGAGTGGCTTGTTGCAGGAAAGACAGTGGGAAGACTCACCCTGTGTGCGCGTATGTCGCGTAGCCAATCTCCACGTTGAAGTCCTTGGGATTCCTGCCCCCAGGGTATGGGCGCGACGACTGGACGAACTTGATGACACGTGCGTCCCGATCGTTGGCAGCTTTCAAGTCCGCTTGCTGACGAGGGTGCACAACTCGCCAGTATGCAGACCGCACGCAGAAGCGTACGACCAAGGCGTCTGGCGCTGGCTTCCCGGATCCGCCCTCCGAGAACAGCTCGCCACCGCCACGCCTTCCGCTCACAACACAGAGATGGACGCCAAGACTCCCAGCGTAAGACCCGGCGCACTCGCGAACGTCCAAGACAGAGACGGAGACGGAGATGTGGCGATGGCAGAGATAACCGTCGACCCCGCGGAAGATGTCGATGCGCCCGAGACGGTGGAAGACTCCAAGACCCTAGACAACCTGAGCCTTGCCGTCCACTACGAGTCGGCGCCCGCGGAGACCCTTGTGGATGACGGGATATCTGGGGACATGAGGAATCCGGAGATAAGCTTCAAGCCGGTGCGTCCTGCGTCTTCGTAGTCGTTGGTCCAAACACAAACATTTCTTGCAGGTTGAGCTCCCGTCGTTCGACGTGCTCGTCTTCCGCCCGGAGTCCATGCCTGCACTTCCTGCGAATGCGGGCCCTTCCCCCGTCTGGCGCGACTGGAAGAAACTGACGCTGAACCCGTACGTGGCCTTCAGCGCCGCGCTGCAGCTTCTCCGCGAGTCCGGGGCGAAGGGGGATGCGGCGTTCGCGCAGGTGCGCGCGGAGTGTTCGGAGATCGGCCAGCGGTGGGAAGCGCACTTGCCGCGCAAAGAGCCCAAGAGAAGTTATAGCGATGTTTTGTTGACGTAGGACGGTTGAGGAGTCGTCTTCTTGTATTCGCCAGCGAGCTGCGCAGTATGCAATCCGTGGCTTGAGCTCTTGGACTTGTTGGACAGCGTCCACTTCATGGACCCAGGATAAGAAAACACTGGTGGCACAACTTGATCATCTAGCCTCCTGCCTACGTGACACGTCTTGGTGTTTTGAACGAATACTGGTGGTCTTAACACGTAGCGCGCAAGCGAACGGTCGAGTATCGCAACAACGTCCTGCCATTTCCTGTCGTTCAGTACAAGTACACCACTCGAGTCATAACGGACCTTCGACACCCGCCATATCGAGATCGGCAAGTGCCCAAAGTCCCCCAAGTCCAAATGAACCCGCAAAACAAATAAGTGCACGGTCTACCTCTCACCTCCGAGCCACGTCAAACTCTTCACCGTCCCATGGTAGGCGCGCCACGCCCAACACGTACTCCCCCACCTCTGCTGCACGCTCGGGCGCGCGCCCCCGCTCCTGCTCGGTGGCTGGGGACACACCGGCCTCCCTCGCTTTCGCGCGCGTCCCCTGATTCGCCGCACGCTCGGGCGAGGGCATAGTGATCACAGTGAGGACCTGCAGCGCTTGCACCGGCTGCTTCTCCAGCATCTCCTGGTGGTGCTCGTCTCCCTCCCCTCGACCCAGACCCGCATACGCCGGTCCGGACAGCTGCCGGACGATCCAGCCTAGGATCTGATGTCCGTGCCACCGTGGAGGCCGTGGGGGCGGACGCGCACGAATAGGATAGACCGGGCGCAGCGTGGGAGGCGCGCGAGACGGGACAGGAGCAGGAGCAGGCCGTGGGACGGTGCGCAGACCGGCACGCGCGAATGTGAAGCCCACTGCGCCCATGCCGCCAGGGACCCAGTGCAGGACGGACGGGGGATAGGCTGGCTCCGCCGGTCTGCCAGCGTGCGCGGGCTGGAACGCGTCGCTGGGAGAAGAGAAGGCGGACGCGGACGCGCCGGCGGGGACGGTGCGGACATACGACGCGCAGAGCGGCTGGAGTTCCGAGTGACAGGTTTCGGTGCGAGGTTGGCGGATCACGACAAGGACAAGGACGATGTCGACTCGTCAGCGCGTCGGACTGGGAGATTGGCAGCTCGGGGGACGTACCCTGAACTGTGCCCATGCACGACCCGCGCCCTTCCCCTCCACCGGACAGACGTCCCAGATGACGGGCCGCTCGCGCGCGACCAGTGCGACACGCCCCCTGCCCCCTTCGTCTCCTGGGTATCCGAACCTGCGCCTGAACGCGCGTGTCATGCGCCGCGAGCCGAGCCCGCAGCCGAGGAAGAAGAGGAAGATGGCGATGAAGGTGACGAGGAAGCTGAACGGCAGCGAGCTCGAGCTTGGTGTCAGCGCCGACGAGCCTGGCGGACCGTCTTCTTGGGTGGACGACGGGGTTGGTGCGGAGCTCGAGCCCGAGGTAGTCGGAGAGATAGAAACCGTCGCGTCTGAACGTGTTGACTGGCCCAACGCCATGCTTGCTGTCGGTCAACCGCGGTAGTACAGGCGGGTATCAAGAGGTGAGCATCAGACCTGAGAGAGAGGGTTCAAAAGTGAAGCAGGCGTCGTGGTCGTGCGGGGTGTCGCAGGTCGGGGAAGGAGGCAGAAGAGGCGTGGGTCTTGAGAAGCATCTTTTCTCGTCGCTCGCCTCGGGATCACACGAGTCGCCAAAAATACTGCTGCTGCGCGAAGACGTCCTGCCCATGTCAACGCCCTGTCAAAGTCGTCCCAGAGATGTTTGTCGAGAAAGCTGTAGACATCGTGGTGGTAGAGGATGAGGCCTGAGGAGGCTAGCAACTTGCAAGTCGCCGTGCGATGCGCGCGCGGCTGCGGCCTGTCGAATTCTTAAAATGGCAACGTTAGCGCCCGCGACTGCCTCCGAGTCCTCGAGCTCTCAGCGCTCAGCTCAAAGTCATCGACCGCCGACGGTGTCCCGCAGCACTCGATTTCATACCCGATCCACCACGGCGGTACGATGGGCGTCGACGACGATGGCTTTCTATGTAACGGGCTGGTCGTCGAGAGCTCAGAGCGGGCTAATAGAACAGAGTCGAGGACATGATAAGTGCGTATTCCTAACTAGGTACATCACAGAAAAGGCGAGCTGGTAAGTTCCGAGATAATGGGAGCTCTAATTATGACACTATGAGCTGTATCATTATGGCGATAGGCTGATAAGTAGATTGTAAGTGCGACACTATTCGTCCGCACCCTCGCGTCCGTGCTCTCCAGGTACGTACATGGCTCCATAGCTCGACTGTTCTAGCTTACATCATTGCTCTGTCTAATGTATATGTACGTCCGCACCCTCGCGGCCGTGCTCTCCAGCTCGTCTGCCCGCGGGCCCGCCTGCCCGACTCCCCCGACTCGCTCTCGGTTTCGGTTCTCGCCCCACGCTGCCTCACCGCGCGCTCATCTCCTGAGTCCTCCACTGTCTTCCGTCGTCACCCAGTCGTGAACGCGCTCTGATATGTAAACACCTGAGAGAGGAGGAGGAGGATGATGCTATCCGGAGTGACACAGAGCCTCGAACTTCTCGAGCAGGTGTAAATCATGCTCCGGATACATGAGGCCACACCGTTCAGCACCTGTGGCCCAGAAGTCAGGCAAGCCGTCATTAAAGACGGCCGGGTACCGTGTCCGACCAGCCTCTCCGGCCCAGTCGAAGTCCACCAGCATCGCCCCCATCCTCCCTTCCGGCTCAGACTTGGGAACGCACATGACGTTCGGGGAACGCAGATCGCCGAAGACCATGTTGTTGTCGTGGAGCAGCTTGATGGCGCTCTTCACATCGTCGTATACTGTGCGGGGGAGGAGCTCCTGCTTCCGCTCCGCGCACCAGGCCATCTTGCCATGGACCCGGTCCATCACGACCATCTGCACATCACCACAAACAGGGACGCAAGCGTGCAGCGCAGGCGCGAAGCCAGCTTGGGCAACGAGACGATGGGCGGCCTGGTTGTACTCGGAAGTGAACTTGATCACGACTTCGATACGTTCCTCAGCAGCATCGGGGGACGCGGAAGGGTTCGCCTTGAGCATGGTGCCGAGATACATGCCTATCTGCCGGTCAACGGGGGACGTCGGTGTGATGAAGGGTTTGCCGCTGCACGACATCCTATGGGTGAAAGTGAGTGAAGGCATTTCACCGTCCCAAGAAGGCACCGGGAGCGGCGAGGGAAAGAGATGCTGCACACTGACACGCGGGACGTCATTCAACTGCTCGTAGAAAAGGTCGAGTTGGGCGAGGGCCAATTTGACAGCTTTAAAGGCGCGAGCGATGCGGAGAACCTGAGCGTTCTGGTGGTAGCCAAGGCGCATCCGCCCGGACGAGAAGACGCAGTCGCTATATGCCCCGTCAGTGTAGACCGTGATGCCTATCTCGACCACGTCGCCCATGAGGCCGAAGACTATTGCTGGGCAGTTGCTGAATTTCCGGATCTTCATCGTCTACAGATGCTTTGTCAGGACAGAAGACAAAAACGTGCAACCCCTTAAGGCCTTACGAACCGCAGCTTTATTCTCCGTGACAATCTTCGCGTACGACAGACAGGCTTGCATCGAGGCATCGCCACTCAAGCCAGCCTCATTCTTGATCCCCCCGACGCCAGAAGGGAAGTGAGTCAGAGCGCCAAGAAGCACGTCGGGCTCGACCTTGTTCATAGGCTCTTTCCAGTGCACTTCGGGATGGAGCGACTCGATGAAGCGCCTGATGGCGGTCATTCGCGCAGCCTCGCTATCGTAGCACTCCAACGAAGCATGGATGAACTCGTGCGCCCATTTACTTTCGTGATGGTCTGGACGTATTGCAGGATCGTCCTTGTCAACATGGGAGAGGCGGTGTGCCAGCAAGCCTAAGATGGGGTTGAATAGTGCGACGGGGGGGCCGTGGTTGTTGTGCGGTCGCCCCGTGTGGAAAACGTCGGCGTTGCCGTTGATAACCGTTTGCAAGCCTGAGAACGTCCCGACGCCCGTCGAGGGCGATGGTAGTTCGGCGGCGGCGCGAACCCCAGCTTCACGGTCTATTCACACTTTGAACAACGCAACCACGGAGGATAAAGCATAATCACGTACCCCTGATGGCCTTGACATGGTCAGGACTGAGGTCGAGGAATTCGTCGAGGCTCTCCTTGACTATAGGACAGGTGAGACAGACGGTCCGGTATCGCCATTGCGAGCACTTACTGTCTGGCGTAACAATCATGATGTCCACATCATGCAGGTCGCGATCTTCAGGAAGGGCCTCAGAGATCGTGTCACCAAAGACGTCGAGCTTAACGCCTCCGTCCTCGAGATGCTCGCGCAGCCACTGCCGAGCGCGCTCAAACAAGGTCTCTCTAGGCTTGACACAGAGTCCAACTGGCTACGTGTAGATTGGTCACCATCAGTCAGGTACGTGGTGCGAACAAAGGTCAAAAACGTTGAGAAACGTACCCTAAACAACATGGCCTCATCTTCCTCCCCGTCGACATCAAATTTCAATCTGGGAATACGACCTGCGGTATAGTCGAGCAAGTCTGATAAACGCAGGGAGAGTTCGCCACGGGGAACTTCAACGATGATACATTTCGGATGATCGGGGGCGGGGTAGAGCACAGTGTACTTAACAGTGTCGCGCGCCATGGTGGTTCAGATGAAGGCCACGCAACTAAGCGCCTGGAGTGATCAGGCCTTCAACGCTCAACCCCCCGGCTGACTCACGGTACGTAGACTGATATGACCGGCCTGTCCGCCGTCACTGCAGAGACTCAGAGCAGGCTACGTTCAGTTCAGCTGTGAGTAATAATGATTGAATTAAGTATCACATCTGTATGTTCACCACTCTCGGAGAGCACCATCGGGTCCCGTCCAGACAGCGTTCCGCCATGCCTTCTCATCCACGTACTTCGCAGCCGTCTCTCTGACCAACGCCTCGTTGATTTCGATCCCCAAGCCAGGGCCTATGTTTCCGGTATATATATTGGTGAGCAGACGACGCACACGTTGACAGTGGTAGCATATAGGACGGACCTGTGAGTGCTTTCACGTAGCCATTCACGATTTCAAAGACAAGCGGGTCGACGAGGTACGTGAGCAGATCGGCGCCTTCGTTGTAATGCATCTATCCACGAGAGGTCGTCTCAGGACCTCCACAAAAACCCGTGTAGGAGATTACGAACCTGCAAGCTCATCTCTTGGATGAAGACTGGAAGACGTAATGCGTGAGATCCGATCGCTTCATAGTCGGGAAGGATAAACTCACAATTTGGCGCGGTGATGTCGACCTGCATGCATGCCGCCAGCGCGATCGGGCCAAGGGGACAGTGCGGCGCGAAAGAAACATCATACGTCTCCGTATACGACGCAAGCCGATGCAGCTCGCTGATTCCGCCGCAATGCGCAACCTGCATAATCGCCAAATGTCGTCAGCCCTCGTCAGACCGCCAGCAGCTGGAATTGGATACGAACGTCCGGTTGGGCGATGTCGATAGCGCGGAGCTCCAGGTACGGGCGGAAGTCGTAGCGCGAGAAGAGCCTTTCTCCCAAGGCGATAGGAGTCGAGACCAGCTTCGCGAGGTCCGCGATCTCTTCGGGCTGCGTGGGCAGCAGAGGCTCTGCCGTTGGTCGACCATCGTGCATCAGCAGCGTGTTCACGGTGCAGTGAAGCCCAGCTCAAGATTCAAGCCGCACCTTCGATAAACATCGGATGCAGCGGCTCCAACATTCTCGCAAGCTGCTTCGCCATGCCCTTGTGCACCCTACCATGGAAGTCGATGGCGACATCGACCCCGGCCGCCTTAGCTTCCTTAACTCGGGCGACCGTATCCTCAAGCAGCGCCGGGGAGTCGATCCAGTCGAGGCCTTCCGTTCCATTCATCTTCACGGCAGTGAAGCCCTGTGCACGGCGCGCAGCCGCTCCGTCCGCCACGTCGTCGGGTTTGTCGCCTCCGATCCAGCCGTAGACCTTGACGCGGTCGCGCACCTTCCCCCCGAGGAGCTGCCAGACGGGTACGCCGAGCCGCTTCCCTTTGATGTCCCAGAGGGCGATGTCTAGTCCGGATAGTGCGGACTAATGAAGATGAACGAGTCCGTCAGTTAGGGGTGTGCTTCCCCTCGCCGCATAAGTGCCACGGCCGAGCCGCAACATGTTACATGTTACAGCATGCCGCACTGCAGAGACGGCAACTTGCAAGACACTTACCATGAGCACGGGCCCTCCCCGATAAAAACGGGAGCGATAGGCATGCTGCCAGATGTTCTGGATCTGGTCCGCATCCCAGCCGATGAAGCGTTCTGAGAGGTCTTGGTAAGCGCCTTCAATCGCCTCCGTGTGGCCCTCGAGAGTGCCTTCGCCCCATCCGACGATGCCCTGTTCGGTTTCTACGCGAACGAAGACCCATCGTGGGGGGAGGCGGAAGATCTAGGTAGTACGTATACTTCAGCATGAGCATACGATGGAGGTCAACGAAGTCAACCTCACTTCGATCTTGGCGATCTTGTCAGGACTGCTAGGGGGCGACATCTTGCTATGCCCGTGGTGCTTCGCGATTGTCAGGATGCAACCTCAAAACATACCATTGATGGACTCTGCATCCTACTAGTACTTATGAGATTGGGGAGAACGTGATCAGCTGGACTTGAGCTGAACGGCCGCGTCGGGCCGCTGACCGGGAAGTGACGCAATGGCGCATTACACGACGAATCAGTGTCCGACACAGATATGCATGCAAGACAGACGAAGCAACTGGGATGCGGGAGGCTCACATACAACGCACAACAATCAAAGGCAGTAACGCGTGGATGAAGTGGGTCTCTGTGTGCATGGAAAGAAAAGTACTTGATGACCGCCTTAAACGTATGTATCTCCCGGAGTGATGCGAACGACGACACCCTACATGCTTACCACAAGAACCAGTCCGTGCATATATACCTACATGTTCATGATCCGGGTCCAGAGAGTGTCATGCGCGGTAGAACTCCCGCGAGCTGATGTGTGCGAGGGTTCGCCCAATACAACTTGAACGTGCGTGCCGCCGGGCTGTCAGGGCCGGACGTATTGCAGGTCGCCTCCCATGCCTTCCGCACCCATGCTTTAGCGTTTGCGAAATCGGAGACCTTGACAAATCGTGAGGTTCGGCATGAGACATACGCAACTTCATCCTGACTTACCAGAACGCAAAACTGGAATGCGTCGAAACTGAAGGAGGCCTCGTAGTGAACAAGCTGCTCCTCCTGCAGCAGTCGGAGCGCAAGCTGCACCTGGGGAAATGGAGACCTAGTCAGGCCGCTACACATGTGGTGATAACGTCGCCAGGCACGAACCTTCCTCATGCCCAGGGTGGGCTCTTTACCACATTGCCCAATCTCTTCGAACAATCTCCGCACCGCAGCCCTCTTACGATCGCTCTCCAGGCATTCCTCCCTGTCCAAGCTGCACGCCTCGCAAGTGCACACGAACCTGAAGACCTCTTCAATTTCCGTCGTACGCTCCGCACGCGCCTGCAGAATGTCGACGCCGACATAACTCATGCAGAGCTCTTCGTCCGGCTCGATGTCGCGAAGGGCGCGGATCCTCATCTCCTGCATATCGGGGTCCCACCAGCGGCAGATGTTGGGCCGGCAGGAGTGATTGAGCCGAGATGCTTGTAGGAAGACGCCCTCTCTAGGACCGCAAAGACCCGTCTTCCATCCCGTTCCCTCCTTTGCGCTCTCAGGCCCGTCTCCACAGGGCAACGCATTCGTCGCAAATATGCCAAGGGCCGGAAGGAGAGGAGGGCGCCCGTTGTGAGGAGCCTTGAAGGCGTTCCATAGGGTGAAAAACTCGCTCTGCTCTTCTCGAGTACGCTGGGACAACGCAGATAGCACGGTAGAGTTCGTGTGTGTCGGGGGAAGAGTGAAGAGGGGGGCCTCCGAGAGGATCAGCGTGCCTCTGGAGAGCATGCGCGTCGCGAAGAGCCCAACACCTCCCGTGCGAGGAGACGGGGCAACCTGGAATGCGGGGGAAGTATCTTCGGCAGAGGACATTGGGGATGGGTCGCGTCCAGGGCTCGGCTCACTAGAGGGAGTGCTTGGGGCTGCGGGCGAGTCCGTCTCGCCATCCTCGTCTTCCTCGTCTACCATCGGCTCCAGAGTCGGCGTGTGTGAGATATACAAAGAGGAGCGTGAATAACGTTGAGTCGTACCCCCAGGTCTCGTGGCGGGTCGAGGAGGACGGGGGAGTGCGACGGTGGTCATCTCAGCAGTGCCAGAATTCGACGGGCTCAGGGGAGAGGCAGAGAGAGGCAGTAGACAGACAGAGCGAGAAGAAGGTGAAGGTCCGGGATTTTGCGGGGAAGTCTGGGCGGCGGAGGCCCCAGAACATGCGCGTCGGTGCACGGACAGTGTGCAGGGAAGAGCGAAGAAGGCCGTGCATGGTTTGGGCTCTATCTTGCAATTGCGACGTGCGTCTTGGCTTGTCGACAGGTAAGAGAGCCACGAGGCTATATATGCTTGGATGAGATCACAGGGACCCTGGACGTGGGAGCCTCGCTGCGATTTCTAATGAGGGCGTTGTTGCGTCCAGTCCCCAGTCTGGATGGACACAGAGCGGTCGAGATATCGGTCAATGGGCCGGCAACATCACCTGGAACTGTCCTCACCTCGCTATGTTCTCCCGGCGGCAACAAATGTACCGGACTGCAGCAGACTGCAGCAAGGCTGAGAAGCGGTCAACGTTCAATTACCAGCTTCTATGGACCACGCGGCGGTGTCGCTGTCGGGAGCACCGGCTGCTGAGGTGACGGTTCAGACAGTACTTCTATAGCTGTTCAGCATGGAGGTCCGTGGGACGGGAAAGGGTCGCGGTCGAAGGCAGGCGGCTCACAGTGCACTGAGGTCATATTGCCGGCAGTACTTGCACTATATGCGCCAGATGACCTCCTCCCCGGCGTCGCGCCCCGATACGCAAAAGCGGATCAATAGTCTCGTATGCGTTTGCCACAGCATGCGCATAGTTGTTCGTGTCGATGCAACCCGATGCAACTGGCAGAATGAAGGTCGTCGTGGTCAGAGAGCAAGTTGCAGGCCGTCGACGGCGTTGAGCGCGAGCGGCAGCCCATGGGCGTCTCTACGTTTGTCCTCTCTCCATCACTGTCGTCGAGCTCGTCCCGGACAACACCACAAAATGGCGGACGCAGGTGCGTGCCGTTTGCGCACTGTATGCACGATCTCTGAGACGCGTCTGCAGGTTTCTTCAAGGGCACTTCCGCCGACCAGGATCGACGGTTTTCAGACAAGGAACTGAAGCTCCTCAAAACGATGAAATTTCCTCCCGAGTTCGACAAGAAGGTGTGCATGCGATGATACACTGACTATATTTTGATATCTCATGACGACTTAGGTCGATATGCGGAAGGTCAACCTGTCTGTCATACGCCCATGGATTGTCAAGAAGGTCGTGGAACTCGTTGGCTTTGAGGACGAAGTGGTGGTTGAATACGCTATGGGTTTGCTGGAGGACGACTCGCAGCCGGTGCGTTTGCGCGACATGTGTCGATGCTGAATCGCAGACTGACCACTAATGCACAAAGACACCCGACCCGCGCAAGATGCAGATCAACCTCACAGGCTTCCTCACATCATCGACACCTGCATTCATGTCTGCGCTCTGGAATCTGTTGCTTGAAGCACAAGAGTCACCAGCAGGCGTACCGCGCACCTTCGTCGAGGAAAAGAAGGAAGAGATGCGCCAAGCGAGGGCGGGTGACACACGCGCGTTTGAAGAGCGCGATCGACGAGCTCGCCTGGACGAGATACGTACAAATGAGCGCGAGGCGCGTGGTGGCGGGCGTGGTAGAGGACGCGGTCGAGGAAGAGGGGGCAGTCGTTTCGACGACGATCGCGGTCACGGCGATAGAACCAGGGATAGTGGTTGGGGGATGAGAGGCGGGGTGCGTGCAAGTCGTTTACTCCAACCTATCCATGCTGAATCCCGCACAGAGGCCTGGCGGACCTCCACGTTCTCCACCTCCTCGCTCTCCACCACCGCGCAGACGTCGTTCTCCTTCTCCCCGCAGCTCCCGTTCTCGCTCTCGCACACCCCGTAGATTCCGCTCCCCGCCGCCGCGTAGTGGCCGATCCTTGTCTCGTACCCCACCGCGGCGTTCCTCTCCTCCACCTCGTCGCAGAGGTTCACCTCCTCGCCGTTCCCCTTCGCGGTCTCGGTCTCCTCCCCCTGGGCGTCGTAGGCCACGCTCCCCATCCATCTCTCCCGCGCCATCGCGCGACCGGCGGGTGCGGGGATCTCGTAGTCCACCTCCTCGTAGACGATGCATGAGCACACGTTCTCGCTCCCGCAGTCGCAGCCCTCCACCACCCTACAGGGGTGGTTATGGTCGCCGCCGGAGTCCGAGTGTGAGCCGTTCGCCACCTCGCAGGCGCCGCCGAAGCATCAGTATGGACAGGGATCGCAGTCCTCCACCCCGACGCCGAACTCCGCCCAGACGCAAGGGTCGAACCCCCAGCCGGGAGAGCGTTAGAAGCCGCACGATAGATACCGCCAGTGAGCGCCCGGGTGCATCTGCTTCACGCAGCGCGGACAAGATGGAGGTTGATGCTGAAGGCAATGGCGGTGAGCTCAAGATCAGAGGTCAAGCTGATGCTGAACGTCGCAAGGACCAGATGGATATCGATCACTCTCCGGTATGGAAAGCGTCCTTCGCACCTTAAGTTCGTACTGACTCTGTGCCAGGAGGATCGCGCTGAGCTAGAGCGGCGCGAGAGCGAGTTAAAAGAGAAGGCGTTGCGCAACAAGGTCGTGCGCACGCGCAAAAGCAGTGCTACCAATGCGAATACAGGCACTGGCAATGACAACTGATCAGTAACTTCCACCTCTTGTCCGTTATCTCCTATGACACGTATGCTTACTGCCTCTTCTGTGGACTGTAATAGAGCAACCAACTGTCCTCGAGGTCCTTCATATGTCTGACGACATTGTCCGTAAACGTATCGCCGTGCATGTACATCCCATCCTTGCTCCTATTGATTTCGTTCTTCCGTACCAGTGATACAGGAGGCTAATGTTGGAACGCTATCCTCCTCCTCCCTCAATGTACTCTCCCCAACCTCTGATCCTTGGTTCAATGACCGAGCAGCTCCGCGATGCTGATCCCCGGTACGTCGTCGGCCAATTTACGGAAGGCTGACCGCAGTCTCGATGAAGTCAATACTGCCTACCTGACCTTACGGAGAATCGCGACGGATCAGTTCGTCCGCGGATGACCTGCGCTCCACACTCTAATTCTCCTGTGTTCTCTCCGTACTATGTCAACTTTACCTGTTGCAACGGCTTCTCCAGGAAGAAGCATAGATCGTCAAGCTTCCCTGTGCGTCATGCGCTGCTGGAGTTGTTTTTGGCCCAATAGAAGTGCGATATTTTTGGGGTATGCCCTCCAGTCAATGAGCGAACTACGTCCGAATTTTACGAATGACCGCGCCTGCGTCAGAGTCAGAGGGCGAGTTGCAGGTGCGTCTGAGTATATAACCGCGTGGTTGAGCTTACCCAGAGCTCAGAGCCCAGTACTCAGTCACAGGCCCACTGCTACTCACCGACTACGGCGCAACTCTCAGAGATGTTCGTGAAGCTCGCAGTTGCCGCCTCCCTCGTCGCGTCCGTCGCCGCACATGCTACCTTCCAGGAGCTGTGGGTAAATGGTGTCGACCAGGGCTCCTCCTGCGTACGGCTGCCAGCGAGCAACAGCCCGGTTACCAGCGTCACAACACCGGTTCGTCTCCTTTCTCTGACCTTCGTCGTGTCTGATGAGAGTTGTGTCTGATGAGAGCATGCTGATGGGCGAGCAGGACATTGCGTGCAATGCCAATGCGGCCAGCAGCAAGGGTGTCTGCCAAGTCTTGCGTGCGTATCATTTGCCTCTGCAGTGAGGAAGCATCCCAGCTCATATGTGGCAGCCGGAGACGAGGTCACCGTTGAGATGCATCAGCAGCCCGGCGACCGGTCCTGTGCCAACGAAGCCATAGGTGGCGCGCATTACGGTCCCATCAACGTACGTCTTCCTTCCGCTATCCGTCTGTACAACGAGGCATGCTAAGGATTGAATGCATCAGATCTACATGGCAAAGGTTGACGACGCGACGACTGCCGTCGGCTCTTCTGCGAAGTGGTTTAAGGTCTCTGAGATGGGCCTTCCATCGAGCAACCCCGATTACTGGGCCACCGGTATGTCTTCGCCTTGCTGATCTTAGTGATTGACCTTTTGAGCACCGTTTCTGCTTCAGAGGTTTTGAACGTACGCTCATGCGGCCCCGATGCAATACTCTGATTGCTTATGGATGCGGTTGCCTACAGGACAACTGTGGTCACTTCACCTTCAAGGTCCCCTCGGACATCGCACCTGGTAACTATCTCATCCGCGCGGAGGTCATCGGTCAGTCATCACTACCTCTGCTTCGCTTTCGGACACGGTTGACATCGAAGTAGCCCTCCACGTCGCGAGCCAACCTGGTGGTGCTCAGTATGTCACACCAAGAGTCGGCCTCGTGCTCTACTAACCATTATCTCCGCCAGATTCTACATGTCTTGTTTCCAAGTAAACGTGAGCCCGGTTCTTAACCCAAAACCTCCTCGAGTACGAGCTCACCGATGAACTGCAGGTTGGCGGCTCTGGCTCCGCTAACCCCCCGACGGTTAGCTTCCCCGGCGCGTACAGCGCTTCGGACCCCGTAAGTATAGGTGTATTTTGCGCCCAGATACCTGCTGACAAGACGCGTGCATTCAGGGCATCCTTATCAACATCTACGAGCAGCTGAACTCGTACCAGAGTGAGTCTTGTCTACGAGTTGGCATATGGGTCGAGGTCTCACGGATTGACAAGTTCCTGGACCGTCGCCGTACGCCACGACTTCTCCGACAGTGGCGGCTACCCCATACCCCACTACCGCGACGTGGAACACGGCGCTCCAGCCCTCGACTGTCCCGACCGCTGTCCCGACCGCGGGTGCGAAGGGAATCGGTAAGGCTTGAGCCGAAGTGCAGAGGAGAGTGTAAGCAGCTTCATGCGCCATCGCGCCTTGTCGACTTGATGCGTCAATGTATGCATGTCTTCAAAATTGAGCTATCATGCTTAGAGACAAGTGACGGTGGCTTGAAGCTTGGAGCAAGCGCCTCTAGCGGTGGTCACATCTTTGCCGCTCGGGAAGTTGATTCTTGATCACCACCACCACCACCACCACCACCCTCAACCTCCTCCTGTCGTTCGCATCCGCTGATTTTACCTCTCAGAGACCAACAGCTGTACATTCAAGGACGGTTGAGTGCGCCATTGAGGTCGGTACATTCAACCTTCACTTCGTTCAAAGCACAGTCCTGATATCGGTGCGCTGCTGTCAATGCTGGTGATGTCGCAATGGGTAATTGCGACGCAGTAAATCTGCATCAGTCTACTGTGAAGCTCGTCACGAACATGGCAGGAAGTGAATGTGACGATCATCACGACTCACATGCCCAACCACCACGGCCGGAACCACGGTGAGCTCAACATCATCGTCGCATAATCCCTGGACTGATGCTTATATGGACCTAAAACGACAGTGTCCGAAAGACCGAGTTTCTCCTTAAGACCACATGCAAGGAAGTTCAACACCGACCATGCGCCTCTTCGGTATCGACCAAGAGCACTCTCAACACCCTACCTCCAATTCACACGCTCCCCGTCGAGCTCATATTGTCAATATTTCATCACTATGCGCGTTCACGCTACGTCATGACCTATGATTACTACGACGACCCTCCCCGGGACCTGCCTACTATGCACTGGGCCATGCTAATGCTTGTCTGTCAGCGCTGGCGCAACATCGCTCTTCACACCCCTCGCTTGTGGCGGGTTGTCTATGTGACAGCCAACCTGGACGCTCTCAAGCTTCAGCTCGCAAGGTCGTGTCCAGCCACGATAGATCTCTTCTTCAAGCCGCCTACATCCCTCCTCGAAAATGCCATGCCGATCCTGCTCAAGGAAGCTCATCGCATTAGGACAGTAAGTCAATGCGAGAATTTCGTGGTCGGGCGAATCAAGGGTTTGGCGAGGGTGGACTTCCACATGCTGGGACACATGAAACCTCTCTTCTCCTGTCCACTTCCGGCGCTCGAAACAATCGTGATCTCCCCGGATGATCCCGAGGACGAACATAGCGAACCCTTCGATCTAGAGCTAACGGAGGAGCGGGTCCCCCGGATCCGCAAGTTCGCCTGTAGCCGCATCCGCTATCCTTCTTCCCCTACATTCTGGTCGTCTTTGCGCGAGCTCCGTATTGGTATTCAACACAATGTGCAGCATCCCTCCCTGGTCGACGATGTCCTCCACATTCTCTCACACGCACCGGAACTCGAGATCTTGCAGCTTCCGGACCTTGGCGGTACCGTTCGCAATCCGGTCCCCCCTCCACCGATGACCTGTGCATCGGAAACCGCGGTCCTTCGGCACCTGCGGACTATCAAGATGTGTGGCCCTCATGATCCCTCATTTGTAGGCGCTATCCTGCAACACATCCGCGTCCCTGTTGTGCGTCAATATCGCATCGAAGTCAATGTTTCGGACGGCGCGGAAATCGAACATTTGGTCCGTCAGATTCTGCTCCCAGCTGCTCGTGATCTGGTATCCATCGTCGAGGAACTCTACTTCACCACGAACCATCGCGAGGTGTCCATTAGCAACCAAGACAATCGCTTTTGGTTAGCGATGAAGTTTCAATCACGGTCAAGTCGCAACATGTTCACAATCAGTGCATTCGACGTGTTGTGCCACGCTCTCCAGGACGGACCCCTAAAGTTCCTCCGCTTCGACCACCGCGACTGCTCCGACTCGGATGTTATCCCTCCACACTTGTGGCAGACCTTCCTGGCAACCTGTACCTCGCTCCACACCGTCCAATTTTCGTACACGAACCTCCCTTTCATACGCTCGATGCTGGACGCCCTGCTGATACCTGTCGAAGGAGTACCCACCTCGCGTCCCCGCAATATCGCAATCTGGAATCCGAGCGATGTTTACGACTCGCTGTACACCCACGACCTTGTCGAGCATCTCCTGAACGTTGGCCGCTCCCGAGCTTCCGCAAACCTCAAGCTGGGGGTGACCCTAGACATGGAACACGACCTGCAGTATCATCCCCGGTTTTGGCCTTATCACAGGGCGCCGTCCTTCAAGATGCACCGCTGGTCGCTGCTTGCTCTCGCAGATCAATGCAACCTCGGCTTCCGCTTCAAGGACTCGCGTAACGACATGAGCTTCACGGCCTTGTTCGATGCCGAAGAACTTGGCCAGCTTCTTACTGATAGAGGCGAGGGGAGCAGGTGCGACTGCTGGTCTTAGATAGCTGATCAGGCCTAGCTTTCCGTCCCACAGGGGCATGTAGCTGTGTAGTCGTTCATTTACAGTGGGGCGCAGGGCGGAGATTCACGGTGAAAATAAGTATGGCGGCCGCAGTCGTCGACGCTACGACTCACGAGGCGATCGATGGAGGTGTCAACTTCGTTCGTATCTGCGACCTGTAATACTGGCAGTCCTGTCGTGGCATCCTTATCAACACCTACGAGCAGTTGAACTCGTACCAGAGTGAGTATTGCCTTTAAGCTGGAACCGGGTCGAGGTCTCATGAATTGACCAGTGCCTGACCGTCGCCGTACGCCACGGCTGCGGTGACGGTGGCGGCCACCCCATACCCCACTACTGCGACGTGGAACAGGGAATTGGCAAAGCTTGAGCCGAAGTGGAGAGCGCGATGTTTTCAGGTGTATGCGCTTGCATGATGACTCAAGTATCTATGCGTATAACGTTAGAGCTTGTCAGATTGCGATGGTGGTTTGAGAATTTGAGCAAGCGCCGGGGTGATGCCCGCAAGTTCAACTCGCATCCTGACCACCACCTTTGCCCTCCCTCACCTCATTCACATCTGCTGCCCACAAATTAGTTCACTTCTTCGAAAGGTACGAGCTGTACCTTGAAGAGTTCATATTGTGTCATTGAGGCCGGTACGTCCTACTGTATCCGTGGGTCGATGCACAGTACTGATACTGGTGCGCGACTGGTGATGTTGAACGTTGAATGGCTGCAGATATGTTTACTGTTACGCAGAACACTCTGCATGAGTCGAGCATGTCGACCATGAACACCATGAACACGGTGGACAGTGAAATCGGCGTTCATACGCACCAAGTTGTCCAACCACCACCGCCGGAACAACCGTAAGCCCAACTTTCTCGTCGATCCCCTCGCGTCAAATGGTGACCCTGGTATATCTCGACAAATCCAGGTCCGAGTCACTCCCTCAGGCTGCATGCTCGGAAGTCCAACCTCGGCCATGTCGCTCTTCGATGTCGGCCAGGACCGCTCTGAACGGCGTACCTCCCATTCATGCGCTGCCGGTTGAGCTCATAGTGTCAATCATCCACCACTATGCACAGTCCGATTTCAGCGTTTTCTATGCTTACCACGACAGTCCGCCCCGGGAGCCGCCCATCATGAACTGGGTCGCCCTAATGCTCGTCTGTCGGCGCTGGCGCAACATCGCCCTGAACACCCCTCGCTTGTGGCGGCTTATCCATGTCACAGCCGACCTGGACCTGCTCAGGCTTCACCTCGCAAGGTCCGCTCCAGCGACCATAGACGTCTGCTTCATGCCTCCCGCAACCCTTGTCAATGATGCCATGCCCATTTTGCTCACGGAAGCTCACCGCATTAGAACCATAAGCCATTGCAAAGATATCCGGTTAGCAATGACCAAGGTGTCGATGAGGCATTTCTTCCATGTGGGTTTTCGCATGCTGGAATTCATGAAGCCCCTCTTCTCCCGCCCTCTCCCGGCTCTCGAAACAATGGTTATCTGGCCGACTGTGTCCGCCGTGGACAAAGAGAGCGCACCCTTCGATTTGGACCTAATGGCGGAGCGATATCCCCGGATCCGCAAACTTGCCTGCAGCCACATCCGACTTCCATCTTCCCCTACGTTCTGGTCATCTCTGCGCGAGCTTCATCTCGGGATTCGACGCAATGTGCAGTATCCAACTCTAGTGGACGACATCCTCCACATTCTTGCAAGCACGCCGCAACTCGAGATCTTACATCTTCCAGATCGTTCTTCTACCAACCCAGCCCCACATCGTACAACAACTTGTGCGTTAGAGACCGTAGTTCTCCAGCACCTGCGCATCATCGAGTTCCGTGGTCGTCAGGATTCCTCGTTCGTAGGCGCGATTCTACAACACATCATTGTCCCTGTCTTGCGTCGACTTCACCTCGAGATCAGTGTTCCGCACGACGCAGAGGTTAGACACCTTGTCCGGCAGGTGCTTCTCCCGGCTGCCCGCGGGTTGATCTCCACCTTAGACCGGCTTCACGTTGCTGCGGGTTATTGGTGGGTGTCCATGCACAGCGAAGACTCCGATGACAGTCCATTATGTCGCTTCCGGCTGAAGATTGACATACAATCGGACGTAACGCTCAACAGATTCGCGACAGCATTCGACGTTCTATGTCACGCCCTCCAGGACGCACCCCTAGAGCTCCTGCACTTCCGAGACTCCTGCCACGGCCGCTCGTCTGTCATCCCTCAACAAATGTGGCAGAGCTTCTTGAGAACCTGCCCCTCGCTCCGTACGGTTAAATTCGAAAACACAAATCTCCCTTGCGTATACTCGATGCTGGACGCACTCGCAACACCTGTCGACTCGGACGGAGCGCTACCCTCGTGCCCCGACAACATTCAGATCGTGCGGCCCTACGGCGTCCTCAACTCGGTCTACTCGCACGATCTGATCAAGCATCTCCTGGACATCGCCCGTGCACGAGCCTCCGCCAACCGACCGCTGCAGGTGTGCCTGGAGATGGCACACCAGCAGCAGCAGTATCTTTCCCGGTTCCGGGACCCCCGCATCGTCACGGTGTCGTCCTTCAAGGTGCATCGCTGGTTGCTCCTTGCTCTGGCAGAGCAGTGCAATTTCGACGGGCGGTTCTGGGATTCGCACCACAAAACGCGTTTGGACGACTTGTTTGACGAAAACGAATGGGAGCGGATTGATGATGAGATGGATGCGAGGCGAGCCATTGTGACTGGTGGTCAAGCGTCCGACCAAAGCCTCAGCGCTATTGAGGAGGCTAAGGCAGGGAGAGGAACAGATTCAGGATGTGCGAGGAGTGCATGACTCGAGAAGCGGTATCGTAGTACATGGGTAACGGGTTCCCCATGGTCGATGCGCTCATAGGACTGACTCAGCTGAGGCCCGGGAAGCCAACAAGACATCGGTAGATAATGTATACATCGTTACGACATCTGGGGAATCATGGTCGCCCTCCGGTGCTCAGATCGTCTGGGAGTAAGTTAAGGCGCAAGTTCAAAGCATTGTGATGTACATCTTATACGGGCAAATCGAAGCGCGAATATCTGTTTCAGTACCGCGACTGCGGGGTCCGAAGATTCCGGTTGGATGAGATCTTTTAACACTGTTAGAAGAGCCGATGAGAGCCCGGCCTTGTGGTCGCTCGCGGGTAGATCGAGATGTCACTCACATAGACGAGCAGAGTGTCCATTTCCCTTCCAGCTGGTCATGCAATGTCTTGACGGTCTCGATAGCCTCCTTCCACACCTTATCCTTCTCAACCCTCGTGAACTCCGCAGACAGCTCATCCCAAATTTCCTGCGTATCCTCGAGTCAGCAACGCGACTCCGAACACGACATGCGGAACGCACTTCGGGTGTCATAAATTGTCAACCCATGTCCCTAAGCACCGTCATTTCCGGCACTCAACGGATTATCCCTCTCGCGAAGTGTCTTGAGCATACGGGAGAGGGTTGACACCAGAAGGCAGTTTGGAAGTGCTTTTCGTACTTGCCCGCGAGATACTTGAGCCACAACTGAACATGCATTCACACTCAAGAACGCATTTATGTACACTTGAGACGGTAGAATGTGTCTATGAGTCGTATACTTATCTCGGGATAGGCACACGGTTCTTGCCATAGCAAACTTGACCATCGTGCATGATGTACTACCACATCTTGAATGATGCCTCGAGAACAAACAGATTCGACCTGAGATAAGGATGTCAGATACCGCAGGGTAATGCAGTTACGAACATGCGGACATGCCTTTCTAGTATCCGCTAGAACACCTTGCGCACACTGCCGCTCCATGACTGTAGTCGTGCTCGACCACGCCCACAACTCCGCCCATCCGCTCCAGCGGCTCCCTGAGACTGCGACTCTCCTCGTCCTCCACTCGCTCAGGCTCTTCCAGCTCCAATGCTGCGGTCACCGCACTGATCCAAAAGTGCAGGACCACCTTATGGAGCCTGACACCGCTCTCGGCGCGAGCCAGAGCGCACCCTCCTATCGCCTCCACAAGCTCCAGCAACTGTGGCCCAGTCCACCTGCGCGACATGCGTGCACAATGTACAACCAGGACACGCAAGTGCGGGCACCGCGGGACTTCGCGCCCGCCGTCTGCACGCGAAGCAGGGCTGAGCGCCGTGAACAGTTCCGGTTTGACCGTCAGATTTGTGCCGCTGACTTCTAGTTCCTCGAGGGACGGGAAAGCGTCGAACATTCGTTCGTAGGAGTCGTCCTCCGCATGCGGAGGATGCCCGGTCAAGGAAAGGCAGCGCACGGTCGCGTACCCGAGGACTCCGACGAGACAGCGTACCCCAAGGCTCATACTCTGCGGCACGGGAGTCCCGGGATATTGGTTGAAGGCGATGGCAGTGCGTTCTGGAGCCCGCTCCGGGTCGGCGGGCGTGTAGGGCGGAGTACAGCATGTGTAGTAGGCGGTCCTAGCAGGCCCGGTGAAGGAGACGTTGGACATCCTCTCTTGCAGAAACCGTAGATGAGCGGGAATGAGTGCGCC